>JARHVA010010483.1:50000-164780 GCA_037957365.1 Torreya grandis | reverse complement strand
GAAATGCCTATGGGATGGGAAGAGGATACACATATCAGACATACTTAATATTAACCACCTAGTTATCATGTATACACTTAAGGCATCAATGTAATATAGATGAGACATCCTAGAGATTCTATAAACATGGTTTGCCCAATAATATATCAAATACACATGCACTAGGTACTAATAGGAACCAAGTGGCTATGTGTGATGGTCTAACCTATAATAGAAGCATAATCTCCCTAATGGATCTCTAAATATGGCCACTAAAACCACTAATGGCTATATTTTAGTGTAATATATCCCAATATATATAGCCCAAGTGTTTTAAAACTGTTATAGTGCACATGCTTATGTTTGACCCATTATCAACCATACCATTATGAATACAAAGGTGGTCTATGTATGCTCATATGAAGAGTGCATGTATATCTATGTCATCATCCATAATCGCTTGCTTTGAAAATATGATAAGTGGTCTTTGTGGCACTATAGTGTTATACATGCCAATAATGTTATGCAAGGGATGTGTCTCCTTTGTAAATTTGTGATAATAAATTATTGGTGGATGAGCCTAATCTATATAATAAAAACCTAATGTGCCCCATGATTCATTAGTTTTACACTTTGGGAAAGTATGTGAAAGTATATTAAGTGTTATTTCCTCTATTTTTTGTTTTGGTGCCTTTGTGGGTGTGCCCTCATATATAATGCTATCTTCAATGAGATATTGTATCTTGTATTTTAGGTTAATGCATCTATTTTCACATGGCTTGGTGCCCTAAGATACTGACACAATGCATTTGAGTCACAAATATTTAGAAGAGGTTGTGTTGTATCAACCTCTATAATGGGAGGGTGAGATATGACATTGCATTCTAAATGTTGTTTTATAACTCATGCTGGTGACTCTAGAAGATTAGTGGACTCTGTAATGAGAAGTGGGAAAAACCAATATGGAAGAAGGATTTAAAGTTGAATTTTACTATGGAATTTTGATCACTTTTGTTTTGTATGTCCCTTACCTTATATGGAGGTTTGTTTATACTCTAAATATTTTAATCTAATCTATTTGTGTACTTGATTTTTCCCATTGATAATAGCTTAGCCTCTCTTTCCTTTACTATGTGGCACATATTAGTAAATGTGGAAACTTATTAAATAAGATACCTTTATGTAGTGTTGGTAATAGACTCTATTTAAATATATCCTAAAGCTCTTTGTCTACCATGAGGATTGTCAATTTTGAGAATATTATCTTATATTGTAAGACATAATCAATGATATGCTCATTTGACTTTTGATTTAAGTGTGTCAATTATGCATATGATATCTTCTCATTGATGTTGATATATAAGTGTTGTAGGAACATATTGGCTAAAGGATTTAATGTCATGATAGATTGATTTGGAAAATCATAAAACCAATGTAGGGCATAATCCCTGATACTGTGAGGAAATAACTTAGTAAGAAACCAATTGTTGGACACATAGTCAAAGCATGATGCATGAAAGGATATGAGGGGATGATCTTGGTCACCCTTGTGATCATAAAATGTGAGTTTTGGTTCCATGAAAATAGATGGAAAATGAGTTATCATTATGTGACATGTCAAAGGTGTTTGTAAGAGAATGTTGGAATCCAAAGCATGTGATGGCTTAGTTCCTCAATGCATAATATGTAACAACTTATATTTTAGAGTAACAAACTCATTCATAAGGGAATGCATATACGGAGTAGAATAACTAGACATAAGTGGCATACTTTTCATGGATGGTCAAATACAAATCTTGGATTGTGATATCTAAGTTGGTTGAGTTGGCCTCACTGAAGGTGTAATAACATCATTAAATGAAGGGGTTGAAGATTGATGATTATTTGTCTTATTCTTGATTTATAACATGGTCAATAAGATATATGCATGATCATGGAGCTATTCCCAAATTTTATCTTTGAATCCCTATAATACCTCATCTTTGTTCATAATTATGTCATTAATGTTAAGTGGATATAGTGTGTCTTGATCCCCAATATGGACCTAATCTTACTCTTGTTTGTATTATTCATCTTTGGATGCATTTTCATTGAATTCGACATGATTAGGGTCTGAATGATTCATATATAAATTTGTAATAGGCTCTTTGTACTTTTTATAGTTTTAGATAATGTGAATCTAAATATGCTTTATAAGATTACCACCTAATCTAGCATTTATTAATGAAAAAGAGAGCTTTTTTAGATGGAATATAAAAATTAGATTGAAAGAGAGCTATTATAATAGAATATATGATTTATAAATAATTAATAAAATATAATGAAAATAAGAGAAAAATGATATAAACCCTAAGAGAATATAGGGTTGGGGTTTTTGAATTTTGGGTTTCTTTTTAACATTTTAAATTATATGTTAAATAAATTGAAACCCTAATGTGAATTGATTTTAATTAGCTAGGTTGTCTAAAAAATAAAAAACTAGAAGTACTCATCGCTAAATTTATTTCAAAAAATTTAGTTGAATGAAAGATAGGGTTTAAAAAAATATTTGAATTAAGATGGGTTCACCAAATTATTTAACATTTAAGGGTTTTACAATGAAAATCCTATGTTTAGATTAAAGGGATGAGATGCTTAAGTCAGTTAAATAAATATTTAATAATTAAGTATTATTTTGTTTTGAAATTTGAACTTGTTTGAATTTCTTAAAATAACAATAAATAGGCATGAATAGAGACTTATCTAAAAAATAACTATCATGGATGATCTAGGTTTTGAATGTTAAGATATGGGCAGTTATCTGTGTGATCACAAGATTCTAATATTTAATTACTCACTAGATGGTATCACCCAATATAGATAGTGTACACACATAGTATTTTCAACTTTCATCAAATAGTAATGTTTTACATCTTGTAATAACCCATTGAGACTCATTTTCTCTAAGTGCATTCCCTAAGGGGTGCATCGAGAAAGGGATGGGTAGACCTTTGGTGCTTCACATGTCTATGGTCCATTATTTCCAAATTATTACCAATCCATATCTTAAAACCATTCCTTAATATATTACTCCTTTTCAAACTCCTCTATATTTTTCCTCTTTTCATCCCTATTTTCCTCACCTTGATCATCTTTAGCCAATTGACTATACTAGGTAAACTAGATTAATCATGTTTAATTTTCAGCTTTTGATTATTTTATAGGGTCGATTGGGTCAACCTTGTACTATTTAGGGTATTTTTCACTTGGATTTTTTCTAGCCCTTCAATTGACCTAGCTTGGGACCTAGTGATTTATCTCCCAAAAACATACAAGGTCGACTGGGTCAATCCCGTACAACCAACATATTCAAAACTATATAGTGTGAGATATACATATAAATAAAAGATCATTTTTTCATTATTTCAATATGCAATAAAGAGTTATTATTTGCTCGTTCTTCTTTACAATCTTGTGTTTCACCATTATACTTGAGGATACTTAGCTTAGGGTTTCTACTTATAGAATCTAGTGTTATGGATAAGTCTTGGATGATTTGGACTTTCATAGTTATCCTTACAAACCATAAGAACCTCTTGCGAAGCCTCATTGGCCAAGGGAGAGATTAAATCTCAATAGGTTCACATTCAGGTAATTATATTCTAACTTTATTCTCCTTTCTTTAGTAAATATAAGTAGCATAAGTATTGGCTCAAATAATATTACTCTTCATATTCCATGTATTAGGGTCTTAATCATACATATCTTAAAAAGAGATTCTCTTATACATGTTTTCATTTCTTTACTAACCCCATTATTATGCCATAAGATTTGGTATGTACTAGATTAAATTTACTTTCTTATTTATTATAATAGAGTGAACATTAAACCTAGGACTCTTTCAAGGTTGTTTCATGATTGTGCTAGACTGTAAGCCTTAGAACCCTTGCTAGCATGGTGTATTATGACAAGTGATCCAATAATCGAGTCTAGTGGATCCCTATATTGGTGGTCATGCCCCCATTTAAGAAATGTCTTACCAATCAAAAGTGCAAGTATGATTTATCTCATCTAAGCTATGATTGATTTATACACATGATTAATTTATGATTGCATACATTTGGGTGAACCTGATGTGAATCTTATCCCACCACTAGTTGGATTATCTTCATGTTTCCACTTTCTTCTTAGTATTTTAGTCACTTTGGATTCACCTTCATAATACATTATACTAAACCTAATTTGAACTAACCCTTGTAGGATTTGTTTACCTTATTTAATTTATTTCATTCTTTTAAAAATAATTTTATCATATATTTGACATACTAGAATGACTCTATCAACCTAGTATCTTACTTTAATACACAAGTTTTTAGGTGTAGTCTATTAGATCAACCCTATTGACCTAGTATAGGTTTTTAGCTTTTTAGACATCTAGTCTAGACTACTAGGTCAACCAAGTCAACCTTGTACTTTTTAAGACATTAGGTTTGACATACTAGGTCAACCCAGTCAACCCTGTATGTTTGAGGCACTCAACATCAAGTTTTTGTAAATCTTGATTGACCTAGTTGATCCAATTAGAATAATCTACAAGCATATATCAAGGTTCTTGAATATCAATCATCATTCTCTACATCTTTGATCCACCAAGGTTCCTTTCTATCTCTCTATCTCTTTATTTACAGTCTTTCCTTTCACACTTTGTAGTCTTTAAAACTGCCCTTGCATCATCAACTAGATCAACCCTACCAACCCAATTCTATGTTTTATGTGCTATCTAGATGACTAGGTAAACTCTATCGACCCTATTCATTTTTAGACCTTGCTTTTGTAGTATAGATTCTACCTTATCATCCTTTTTCTATATTTTTTGCATACACTATTGACCTTATCAACATTATACCTTATTTTAATGTTGAAATTAATCTTATATTCTAGTAATTAATTCACACTTTATTTTCTCTTTGTTTACATGCTTAGAATAGATCACATACCTTAATTACGTTCTTTTTAATTAATCATTTATTTTCACTATTTTATAATATATGCACACATGTCTAAATCACAAAATCTAAAACAAACATTTAAAAATTTGTCTACCCAAAGCCAACCTAATTGGATTTCATCACCAAAGGAGAAGCCAATTTGATACTCTAATCAAGTATACAACATGGTTAATGGTATATTATGGCTAAGCACTCAAAATATTTATAATTTTAGTTTGTAAAGTTAGGGGGTAGGCCCCCATACCAAGCTTCTTTGTATCATTTCCACTACAATCCCTTTCAGCCCAAACTACTGGAAACCATCCTTAGATTGTCATTCTAGATCCTTGCTTATAGCTAGCTTCCCATCACATTTAAAATCATATATTAATAATCTAATAGACATTAAGGTTGACCAATTAGTTAGTTATTTACTTTCCAACTTGATTGTTTTCTCTTTTCTCAATTGTATTTTATATAGCAAAAAATTTCATTAGCTAATATTGGTGCAAGGTTTTATTTTGTGTGATTCAATTCAATTGGCCAACATTAATCCAATTGATTGTTTGTTTCCTTTTAGTTATTTATTTTCAAATTATTTTTAAATGTTATCTTGTTTCATTTCACAACTTGTTATAATCTTTTTAATTTTCCCTATCTATTGTACTTGGTTAACCCAGTCAACTTTGTATATTTTTTAGCTTTTGTTAATAGCTTACTAGCATATAAGGTTAACTGGGTTAGCTTTTGTTAATAGGTTACCCTGATCAACGCAGTTGACCCTGTACTATTTGTAAGCCTTACTTTTTCCTTTTATAATATTTTTTTACTATATTAGACTGACCTAATCGACCCTGTACTATTTTTAGGCCCTATTTTCCATGCTAGGTTAACCCAATTGAGATTGTATTGCTTTCTACCCTCCTTGTTTTTCAGTTTAGTTCCCCATTTCTCTTTTGCATTCTATTCATCTCTCTTTATTCATAATAAAGTCTTCTATAAGATTCTTATTAGATATATTGAATCCATTTATATACTATATGGGTTATTCATTTCTGCCTCTCCTTTCCTCCCAAGAGCACCATCACTCTTGGGGCATCTTTTTTCCTTTTTCATCTATAACCTGAAATATGTTGCAAACAACACCTCAATGTGAGAGCAATTGATACAAGTTTACTTAATAATCCCACTAATAATCCTTTTTCTAGTAATCCTCCCCCTAATACCAACTTGGGGGGTGCTCCTACCAACACCAACCCACCTCCTAATAAAACTCAAATTTTATCCCAAGTTATCCAACCAATGAACATAATGCAAAATTGTAACACCAACCAAATGATGCAACTTCAATAACATTTAGTCAATATGGCTAATCAACCTCCAACTATACATCCTCAAGTTAATCCTAATTTCATTCCTCCACCTCTTCAAGATGCCTCAGTTAATGTTATTCCTCAACCCATAATAAATAAAAATATTATTCAAACCATTTAAATTGAGACTTTAGACCTCTTCATTTTATCCATTGATATTGATAACATATCTCCAACTATCAAGTATGATGGGACTCAAGACCCTGCCTCATTTCTTAAAGTGTTTGGCAACCTTTACAAAGAATAGATCAAAACTAATACCTTCACCACAAATAATCTCTTTGTAAAAACTTTCACTGATGATGTATTATAATGGTATAATAAGCTTTTTAAAAATTATATTTATAACTTAAAGATTTGGTTAATCTTTTGGTTAAAGAGTTTCAACACAATGACCTTCCCAAAGATTGTCTTAACCACTTCATCAATTCTAAGCAATATCCCACTAAATCAAGTTATGACTTTATGAAAATATGGAAATATTTACATCATAAATCTAACTATAACATGACTGATGAAAACTTATTCAAACTCTTTATCACTAATTTAACTCCCAGTCTTAAATTCAAGGTTCAAACTTTTTCTTCCCAAATGTTTAATGAAGCCCTTGATCAAGCTAAATGTCAGTAATTTCTTATGAATCAATTCAAACCTGATCCTAAACATCTTAAAGGATATTTCTAAACATATAATGCTATCACTACTAATACTCTACAAACCAACTAGGAGTTGCCAAAATTGATGTTCCTTCACCTTCTCATATACCTCTTTGGGTTAAACAAATGAAATTTTTTTTACCTCCCTCAAAACCTTTCATTTATCCTAATGTTACTCCTAAGTGTATTACCCCAATATATTTTGTCAATTTTATACTAACATTTTGAATTTTCATGAATTTTTTAGAGGGCTCACTAGATTTTCTATCTCCTATATACTTGATGATTCATTCAATCATGAAGCTATGATCAATCTTTGTCAGCTAGAATACACTTCTGCTTTTCAAAATTGATAAAATTCCAAAGATCTTACCTCAAATAACCAAAAATATTATTCAAATAATCAATCAAATAAAAAATATGTTTGTGCCATTGATGCTGATTATGACCAATATTTTTAAAATTATTAATATGTCAATACTACTAAGGTTAATTATCATCATAAAATGGTTCACAAATATCCCATTACAGATCTTAAAAACGTATATTTGGAGGAATAAATTATTAAAGATACTACCACTACTAATGTTTCTTCATAATTTTAATAGGAACCATCTCCTTCTTCTAATCCTCCAACATTAACTATTCCTCCAAAGTATAATTTACCTCCTAAACCTCATGTTAGTTCTTCTAAGTCTCATTGGAACTTTCTTATAGAACTAACCCCTATACCTTGTTAAATTACACTTATGGAGATGGTTTACACTTCACCCTACCATCGTAAGTTCTTTATGTAATAAATTTAAGAAATTGAGCATCCATCCTCCATATATGAAGAACCACCTTCTATTGAATCTCAACCTACCAATATAAATACCATTGAAACTATGTGTCCTTCTTCCAAACATTCTATTGAATTCCTTGAAGAGGACATGATCAATGATGAAATTATTTTTTATGCTAATGATCCACCACTCTTTATCAAAGAAACCATTAATACCACTCTTATCTACAAAGTTCTAGTTGGTGAAGGTTCTAGTATTAATGTGACATCTTTATGGCTCATCCCACAACTTGGTTATAACAAGGATCATCTCAAGAAAACCTATCTTACTTGTCATGGTTTTGATAAGACTAATCAAATCCATATGTTTGTGTTTGGCTTTCATTAACCATTAAACCTAAGATTATTTGAACCAAGCTTATGGTCCTAGACGTACCCCTAACTTAGAACATACTCCTTGGTCATCTTGGACTCATCAAATTGAGATAATTACTTCTATAGGTAGTCAATGTATTAAATTATTACATAATTGAAAATTATATAAGCATGAAGCTAATCCTAACCCATGGAATATTCAAATTCCTATTCCTAAATCATAATACCATATTACTATTATTCCTAAGATCAGTAGTGTTCCTTTACCTAAATTCATCAACATGAATCCTAATTTACATTTGCTCTTGTCGATTCTGATGATGATGATCCCAATGATTCGAAGCATACTTGAAATACTACCAAAATATCTCCCTACATTTGATAATGGCTTCCTCCTTCTATGTTACCTAGAGATAATATTATTCCTCTTATTGATGAGATTACTAATTTTCCCCCTCCATGTAATAATTAAGAGCCTTCTTTTCCTTAATATGCCTTCATTTTCAATGATTTTGGAGTGGAAAAATTATTTCAAGATCCTATCATCATGTTTCCTCCTACATTCAATAATATCAAGATTTCACCCTCTAAAACTCCCCTTGATTCTCAAGAATGTGCAATTTATCCAACATACAATGATAACTATATAATGGCCCAAGCTTAATCTAGAGACTTGGATTTCCAACATTATCACAAAACCTTAGCCTAAATTCATGCTTTTAATCAAGATGTTCATACCATTTCTATGGATCAGACTCTAGATCTTGAGGGTGATGTGCCTCTTACCAATCCTCTTCTTATCGATACTCTTTGGGTGGTAGAGAAAATTATAGCTTTTGAACCTCAAAAATTTTCTACATCTCCTTGACCACCTATCAATCCAATAATTACATTTGATCCTTCTCTTATCATTAAAATTTCTAATATTTCAACACCTTCTAATGTTTTGATTTCTTCTACTCCTAAAATTACACTAGATTTTAAGCCAATTGATGTTCCTCGAATACATTTTGAGTATAATCACCATGGAAATAAAGTTCTATATCTTTAAGTAGATGTATATTATTATGGTCCTCTTACTAGCTTGCCTAGTGATGAAGCTATCCTTGAATTAATTTATGCGTTAGAACCTCAACTTACTTGGTAGCATCATAAACTTAGAAATGTTAATATTAAAACTCCTTACTTCAACAACTTTACTGCTAGCATTGATCCTAAAACAAATCCAATTTCCACCTTACCCAATACACCATATCAATTTCAATACGGAAATTCCATGCTTATTGACAAACCAATCACATTGAATATGGTACACCATCTTTTCTATGACCAATTACTATCTCTCGTGAGCTCTCACCTACTGAACATGATAATTTTAACTTATTCTTTGACAAATATCATGAGGCTTTTTCTTGGTCCTATGAGGACATGCTTACCATTGACCCTAGCATTCTGGTTCATAATATCATTACATATTCTAATGCCAAGTCTATGCATCAAAAACAAAGAAAAATTTTCCCTGAAGTTTCCATTTTATGTCATAAATAAATTATCAAATTACTCGATGCTAAGTTTATCAAAATAGTGGATTATTCTGAATGGGTTTCCAACATTTTTTCCATTCAAAAGAAGACTACTATGGTCATTCACATTTGTATTGATTTCCATAATCTTAATCTTTATTTTTTGATGGATAACTTCCCTTTACCTTCAATAGATGCCATTATTGATTCCATGGTTGATTATGAAATGTTATCTCTTATGGATAGCTTCTAGGGATATAATCAGATTTGTATTGTCCTTAAGGACCAACATAAGATAAATTTCACCATAGAATGGGGCACCTATTACTATGCCAAAATTCCCGTTGGCCTCAAAAATGTCGTATCCACATATGAATGAATGGTGACACATCTTTCATGATCTCCTTCACAAAATTGTTAAAACCTATGTGGATGATCTCATTGCTAAATCTAAACATTTTAAGAATCATCTTTCTAACCTTGCTATCAATTTTAACCATCTACTTAAATATAAAGATAGGCTTAATCCTTACAAATGTGTCTTTAGAGTCACATCTTGAAATTTTTTAGGATTCTCTCTGTGGCATCGATGTTGACCCCAAAAAAATTAGTGTTATCATGAACATGCATATTCCTTATTCTATTCCTAAAATTTGTACTTATTTAGGCAAACTTGAGGTAATTATATGATTCATTCCTAAAATGTCATATCGAATTCACTCTGTTAGTTCCCTTCTCAAGAAAGGTATTTCTTTATAAGGGATTAATCCATGTAAGAAATCATTTAATAATATGAAAGAGTCATTGCTTCATCCACCTACAGTTCATCCTCCTTCCAATGATAAAAATTTGATCCCATATACTTCTTCAAAACTTATTTCAATTATGGAAATACTTTCTTAATAAGATGAAATAAGAAGAGAGTATCTTATCTACTATACTAGCTGAAGCCGCATTAACTATGAAACATGTTATACCAAAATTGAGAATGATTGTCTCACTATCTATTTTGTAGTTGAAATGATTCACCACTACATGATTTATCAAACTATTTATGTCATTGTTCATTCTGATCCCCTTCATCATTTCTTCTTCACAGCATTTTTTCTTGGAGATAAAATTGGTAAATGGATGGTCTTCCTTATGGAATTTGATTTCCACATCATCACTCAAAAATTTGTCAAAGGGAAAATCACAACTAATAAACTTACCATAACTCCCTTTCTAGCCACTTCTTCTCTTTAAGATAATATTCTATATGATAATATCCTTTACATCAAAGGTCTTAATCAAATTATTTCTCTCAAAGATTATTTTCATATCTTTACCACTGATTTTGAATCCAATAATCTTGATGACTCCATCACTCGCTATGGTACTACTAAACCAAAAGTAGTTATCGAGGAGCTTCCTAAAAATAATGTTGACTTGCATCAAGATAATTGGACCCTTCACATTGATGGTGCTAAATGACTTCAAAGAGCTAGGGTAGGTTGCATTCTCACAACTCCTCTATGCAATATCATTCCTTTATCTTTTCACTTCACCTTTGATGTCATCAATAATATGGCTAAATATGAAGCTCTTATCTTAGGCATGAGAGATACACTTGATTTATACATTCAATACCTTCATGCCTTAGGTGATTCTTAACATATTTATCAAGTTAGTGGTGATAATTTAAAATTGAAAACCTCATCATATATCATCAATCTATGACCACTCTTGCTAAAGATTTCATCTCTTTCACTATTGACCTTATTCTTAGAGATCAAAATTCCATTGTTTATTATCTTGCCTTTTCAACCTCTATATTTCATCCACACCAAGTCCTTTCCAATCTTACTTTTCTTATATAAATAATAAAATATCTAGCCTCTACCTAACTACCAGATTCACTTATCTATCATAGCAAGGTTGTTACCATTCAACAAATCCCATGCTACCAAGACATCATTCAATTCTTGGAACATAAAACTTATCCTCCTAATCTAGAATCTTATGAAAAGACACACATTCGTAAACAAGATTTCAAGTATGTATTTCAACATAAAATCCTTTAATATCATAATAATGAAGGTACCTTGCTCTATTGTGTTATATAAGATAAGGTCCCTCCTCTTCTTGAATAAGCACATGGGGGAATTTATGATCGCCACTATAATGGATATGCTATGTCTCACAAATGACTAACTATGGGTTATTTTTGGCCTACTCTTGAAAAGAATACAATTGAATATGCTAAAAAGTGTAATCCTTGTCAGCTTCATGATGATCCAATCCATTTACCTCTAACCAATCTTAAAATTATCTAATCTCTTTGGCCATTTTCCACATGGGGATTCAATCTCATTGGAAAAGTGCCTCACTCCTAACATGGGCATGTCTTTATCATCACCGCTACTAAATATTTTATGAAATGGGTAGAAGACATGCATCTTTTTAATGTCATCAATCCTAGTATTTGTAAATTTATTCTTAATCAAATAATTTTTTGCTTTGGTTTTCCCCATACTATCATTTTAGATAATGGTGGTCATTTCAAAAAAAAACATGTTAAATAACTTTGTAATAAATTCATAATCAATCATAAATTTTCCATGTCTTATCATTATATAATGTAATGGTGAAGCTATGGCCACTATTAAAATTCTCATAAAATTCTCCAAAAGATAATCCATGAAACCTGCATATATTGGCATCTTCATATTTACCTTACTCTTTGGGCCTATTAGACTAGTATATGTACTGCCATTGGGGTAACTCCATTCTTCCTAGTCTATAGTTATGAGTATGTTCTTCCTTTATAAGTTAAGATTCCCTCTCTTTTTATATATCTTCATGGTATTACTCTTGATGAAGAATTATGTGAAGTTCATCTTCATGACCTTGATCTACTTGATGAATGTCATCTTTATGCCTTACAATAGAACTACCAATACAAGGATCAAATTGCATGACAACATAATAAACATGGTACAGTTAGTAAATTTAAATTCGGTGATCCTATCCTTAAATTAGACTACACCCATGATAAACAAGGTAAATACACCCAAAAATGATGGGGCCCATATTTATTTAAAGACATTCTCGATCTAATCACCTCTTGCCTTCAAACCAATGAAGGCCATGTTTTTAAAAATCCCACCAACACACAATTCCTCAAAAGGTAATTTTTCTAAACATTTACTTCTTCTCATGATTTCTATCTAATTTTATCTAACACTTTTTACAAGTTATTTACATGGGTCTCTCCCTCTATATCAAGTTCCTTCCTTTCAAAAACCTTTATTCCTCCCTTTTGATCTTTTGGTTTCTTTATCTACCATAGTCTTTTTTATCTTAACTCTTTTTTTACATTCTTTTTTAGCACCCATTTGGTTTTGTGAGTTTATTTGTAATAATGATGATAGGACCTAACATTCCTCATAAAAATACCATCCTTTTTCTTACCTCACATTATTTTTAGCTTTCTTGTTGACACCCTCATGGGTTTATCTTTTATGAAATTACAATGTAAGACCAAGGATAGGACCTAAACCTCCTCATAAAATTACCATATTTTCATCTTTTTACATCCTTGTTCTCAAACTTTAGATTTTCCTTCTTTTGTTAGATGGAATTTGCACAATAATATATGTTATCATGTTTTCCTCCATTTCCCTCATTCTTATGATACATAATCACACATTACTATCATTGTATCCATTTCTTCCCTTTGCCACATCTGTTGAAATTTAAAGTAATTCAAATTTGTTTCATATGTCTTTTTTCTTGATTTCCCCTTCCTTTCACTCCATATTCAATAAAACAATGTCAAAGTCAAGATATACTTTTTGTTTCACCTAGATTTATGAAACTCTTAAACCCCATGCTATTTGAAGTTCATCTCTCTTAACAACCTTGTCCCAAGTTTTCAAATGACTATCATATTTAGACCCAAGTTTGGTTTTCAAAATTTGTATGGAGGATGAATAGAAAAATCCATCAAGAAATTTAAATTCCAAATCATTTAAATCAAAAGGCAATGATATCTAAAAGGCAACATACAAATCTCAAAAGATAAAATCACACCAAAAGATGTGATTCCAAGCACATATCCTATCTCTAATCAAAGATCAAAATCCATAGTTGGCCTCAGATAGAGTTGAGGTCCTTTGGGGTGTGGTAGACTAGTAGATTGAAATAGGGGATTTCAAAAAACTCTATGGGGCTACCTACTTTCTCATTCAATTACCCAATCTTTGTAGTCGACTGATATCTCTGTAAGGGATCCTGAGGAATGGGGAACACATTGTGAGAAGGTAGGTCCATTTTAATTTTCATGCATATAACCCTCATGAGATGATATATATACTTCATTTTTTGACCTAAGACTTGTGTATCTAAGAGAATTTCTTCATACTCCTTATGGTCAAAAGTCCTCTTGTTTTGAAAAACCTAATTTAAGTGTCTTGACTTCAATAAAGAGTTACTCTACCTTGGTTTTTAATTCATTATCCCATCCATCCATTTCATTTCCTCCTTGATAGACACATCATTATTCCAAATATATTTTCCCTTCTTTATTCCTTCTTATTCACCTCTTAAAAATGTGTTAACACTCCTTTATTTCAGTTTTATCTATCCATACAACAAAACAAAATGTTTGAGCAACCATGGATTACTTCTTTATTTTTTAGAATTACATTTATATAGTTAATTTACTTTCCTTCTACCATTTTTCATTTTTTTTCTATCCTATTATTATGGACACATGAGTTCATACCCTTTTTCCATTATTGAGTGAGGTTATCTTATTACTTCTTATTCATCAATGTTGTTTTCCCTGTTATTCACCTTTTTCCATTATTGAGTGAGATGTGGATTATTACTACTCACTCATAAATGTTGTTTTACCATTTTATTTCTTATTTTACCATTTATTTGTTTGCCTACCATCTTGTTTGACATGTATCCTTGATTTGACTTGGTGAGTTTGCCTTTCTTACTTAAGGATAACTTGTTTGAGTTTTTTATATTTAGTAGCCTTAGCTTTTTGGTTACCCAATATAATCTTGTTGTTTGACTTGTTAATTTGATCTACCATAGAATTTGTCACCCTAACTTGATAAATTTTCCAAGTACATCTCATCCTCATAGCATCAGTTATCCTAGCTTTTCTTGTGTTTGTTTGTTTTTTCTCTTTGGTTTTGTATTCTTGGGTTTGTCAAAAGGAGTATTTTCACCCTACACAATCAAAACTATAAACACAATAGACAATCATATTGAGATAAATGTAATTAAAGGTACACATTTCTTTTACTTTTTATATATTTATATTTCAATATTTTACTTTTAGTTATTATATGCTTTAAAACACTATAACTTTTTTTTAGTCTCAACATTATGTGTCTTTTTGTTCTTTCTCAAATCACCATCCCCTTTTGTACCTTAGGGACACATGATGAGCTTCGACTAGGGAATATGTATACACATAATATTTTTAACTTTCATCAAATACTAATTCTTTACATCTTGCAAGAACCCTTCAAGACTCAATCTCTCTGAGTACATACCCTAAGGGCTACACTAAGAAAGGGGTGGACAAACCTTTGGTGCTTCGAAGGATTGTTATCCCTTATTGACACATTATTACAAATCCAACCAGATCTTACAACCATTTATTAAGATATTACTCTTCCCTTGCACACTCCTTTATTATTTTTCCTCTTTTCATCCCGCTTTTCCTCACCTTGATCCCCTTTAGGTAGTTGACTATACTAGGTCGATTACGTTGACTATATATAGTTTTTAGCCTCTGATTACTATATAGGGTTGACTGAGTCAACCTTATACTATTTAGGGTATTTTTTAGTTGGAATTTTGTTAGCCCTTTAGCTGACCCAGCTTGAGACCTAGTGATTTATGTCCCAAAAACATATGCGGTCAACTAGGTCAACCCTAATAACCAACATATTTAGAAGGATTTAGGTTGAAATTTTCCTATAAATACAAGATAATTTTATCATTATTTTAATATGTAATCAATAATTATTCTTCACTCACACTTCTTTATAATCTACACTTCTACCATTCTACTTAGGGAGTCTTAGCCTTGGGTTTCTACTTAGAGAATATAGTCTTGTGGATAAGTCTTAGATGCTTTAGCCATTCTTAGTTATCCTTAATAACCAAAACAACCTATTAAAAATCCCCATTGGATAAGGGATATATTGAGTCTTGACAAGTTCACATGTAGGTAAGTATATTGTAACTTTATTCTCCTCTCTTTAGTAGATAAAAGAAGCATAATTATTGGATCGAATAATATTACCCTTCATATGTCATGTCCCCTTTCTCATGGACATTGACAGACTTGATGATTAGCCTATTATGCGACCTTCGTAGGCTGATGGGATGGATAGAGGGTCTTGAGGGAGCTGGGCTTGCTTTTTTGTTTGGGTTTTTTGGATATGAATTAAGGGAGATATTAATATTTGATTGATTTAATCAAATATTAATTTTTTGGTCTAATTAATAATTAATTATTAATTATTAATTGGTTGGTCTAATTTTAAGACCCTAATTCTAATTTAAGAATTGGTCTAATTTTAAGACCCAAGTTCTAATTTGAGGAATTCTAATTTAAGAAACCCAAGTTCTAATTTGAGGAAATCTAATTTTAGAAAGCACACCTTTGGAGGGTATAAGGGTTTCTCATGGGAGAGAGTTTGGATTAGCCATTGATTATTGATTATTGATTTTGAAGAATTCTTCTGTGAAGACTGAGCCAAGGGTTCCAGGATTCCATTTGCAGTGGAGAACGTCAACTCTTCATTGTGTGTGATTCAGAGGCTTTGAAATATCAGCTGATCTATTGCCAATTTGAGAGATAGCTTCATACAGAGGTTATCACAGTATTTTAGGTCTTTTGAGAGATAACTTCACATAGAAGCTATCACAAGGGTTTACAGGTATTTATTTCTTTATGTTTTGATTAAAATAAGTTATACAGATAGAGATATTCTATATTAGAGTCATATATCTTCAGATCAGAGGTGCTTCAAATAGGGTGTAATTTATTGGCAGCCGTACAAAGCCGTACAGATCCGTATAGATTTTTACAGAGACTGACATCAGCAGAGAGAGATCTATAGAGATTGATGTCGACAGGTTAACAATTCCCAATCGACTGATGACGATAGTATAACCGACGTCGGTGTCTATGTGTCGACACAAAAAGGCTGAGACCTTCTAGAATTTAGGTTTCATTACCAGATTTGCAAAGGATAAGGGTTTTAAGACTATATTTTGAGATTATTTTATATGAATGACTGAAGACATCTATTATAACTATCTGGACAAATAATAAGATTAGTGATTTGGCAGTTAAGAGATTTACTGTGGCTTATTGTTTACTTGAATTTATTCTACAAAATTGTATCTTTGTTCAGAGCTATTTGTGTTTAGATATTCCCTACTGAAAGGGGATATCACAGTGGTATCAGAGCTTTTGCAGAAGAAAAGGAACCCCTAAGAAAGGGACATCACAGTGGTATTAGAGCCAAATTCCTGCCATCTTGTTGGGCACATCAAAGCTAAATTCCTGTCATCCTGTTGGGCACAACAGAGCAAATGTCTTGCCATCTTGTTAGGTAGTTTGGGTAGTTTTTTGAATCAATTAGTAAATCATGATGACTCCATATACTCAGAGATAGTGGGACTATGATATGAATAAGTTGAAACTAAGTTTGAAGAGGTTAAATGAATCTCTTTCACACCCTACATCCAAAGACAAATCCACTCGGTATATGACATCGAAGGATAGGTGGGAGTTATTAACTCCATGAGCTCAGGGGAGGTTGTCTTTTGATCACTTTGTTAAGATGAGAAGAGACCACTATAGATCACTTAGACAAGAGCGCAGCATGTCCCATGATTATTATGAGATAGGAGATAATGAAGATGAGGATGAGTCTGATGCTTGCACTCAGAGTATAGATGTGTGCTCAGATGTTAGTACACTAAGGGTTGATGATCTCTCAATTATGATAGAGATTGAAGAAGAGTCCTAGGATTTGATTATTATAGATGATACTCAAGAGGATGCAGTTGACAATTTTGAGGACTTAGTTTCACTGGCTGTTTCTCTCGGTATGGATGATTTAGTCAGTGATGCTACCACTTTTGATACTCTAGATGTTGATATGAGCTTTGGAGTTGATTCACAGAGTAAGGATGGTAGTACTCTAGAGATTAGTGATTTATTTTTAGTCTACTCTTTTACACCATGCATCAGAGGAGGATTGTAGGAGACAGTCTAGCCAGTGCCACCATGTGTCTAGTCAGCTGAGAGTTAGTGAGCGAGACATTGCTACCACTTGTAAGCATTTTGATGATGCTTGTCAGTTAGCAATTTATGGATGGGGTTTTCCTACTAGCATTGAGTAGGGAGGCAGTTATTTATCCTTGATAGAGATCCACTCTTTATGGGAGGCTATCTAGATTTTGAGACAGGGTTATATGCAGTTGGTAGCCGACAAAGATTATCTTATGGAGTGGGGTAGCACAACATATGATGCATTATTGGTCGAGGAAGATAAGGTGAGTGAGCTTACTCAGCAACTTGAGGTGACTTCTGAGATTCTTGAGAGTACGCAGTTGGCTTATGAGGAGTGATAATTTCATATGGCTGAGATGACCATAGAGTTAGAGCATTTGCGGTCTTCACCAGCCCCAGACCCAGTTCATTTGTATATTGAGGTGGTTGGTGGTGAGTACATTCCTATAGTAGTTATTGAGGAGCATGTTGCTGTTCCTAACACACATGCTCAGGATTTAGGAGTAGCTGGTCCTGATGAGTTTTGGATACCAGAGGAGTCGAGTCTCCAGATTGATTCTTCTCACACAGATGATAGTGTGGTATAGTTGATCATGCCACCTTTATAGAGGGATCAGTTATGCGATGGATTGGCACCATCTTTGGTAGATGGAATTGGCAATTTGAGTTGTTCATTCTATTTGGATTGTGATACTTCGAGAGTTTGTTTCTCATGTGTTCCTAACTATGACAGTTGTGCTTTCGAAGTTTGGTTAAGTTGCATTCCACAGTTTGATTATGGGTTCCTCTTTGTTCTACTTTTGATGATGTTACAGGTACTTATATTGATTTACAGCTGTGTAGAGCAAAACTACATTTGGGATCTAGGCGGATCAAGTGGTTCATTATTCTGAGATTACTTGGGGACAAGCAATTTCTTGAGGGGTAGATTGTCATGTCCCCTTTTTCATGGACATTGACAAACTTGATGATTAGCCTATTATGCGACCTTCATAGGCTGATGGGATGGATAGAGGGTCTTGAGGGAGCTGGGCTTGCTTTTTTGTTCAGGTTTTTTGGATATGAATTAAGGGAGATATTAATATTTGATTGATTTAATCAAATATTAATTATTTGGTCTAATTAATAATTAATTATTAATTATTAATTAGTTGGTCTAATTTTAAGACCCTAATTCTAATTTAAGAATTGGTCTAATTTTAAGACCCAAGTTCTAATTTGAGGAATTCTAATTTAAGAAACCCAAGTTCTAATTTGAGGAAATCTAATTTTAGCAAGCACACCTTTGGAGGGTATAAGGGTTTCTCATGGGAGAGAGTTTGGATTAGCCATTGATTATTGATTATTGATTTTGAAGAATTCTTCTGTGAAGACTGAGCCAAGGGTTCCAGAATTCCATTTGCAGTGGAGAATGTCAACTCTTCATTGTGTGTGATTCAGACGCTATGAAATATCAACTGATCTATTGCCAATTTGAGAGATAGCTTCATACAGAGGTTATCATAGTATTTTAGGTCTTTTGAGAGAAAACTTCACATAGAAGTTATCACAAGGGTTTACAGGTATTTATTTCTTTATGTTTTGATTCAAATAGGTTATACAGATAGAGATATTCTGTATTAGAGTCATATATCTTCAGATCAGAGGTCCTACAAATAGGGTGTAATTTATTGCTAGCCGTATGAAGCCATATAGATCCGTACAGGTTCGTACAGAGACTGACATTGGTAGAGAAAGATCTACAGAGACCGACGTCGGCAGGTTAACAACACCTAGTTGACTGACGACGGTAGTATAACCGACGTCGGCGTCTGTGTGTCGACACAAAAAGGTCGAGACCTTCCAAAATTTAGGTTTCATTACCAAATTTGTAAAGGACAAGGGTTTTAAGACTATATTTTGATATTATTTTATATGAATGATTGAAGACATCTATTGTAGCTATCTAGACAAATAATAAGATTAGTGATTTGGCAGTTAAGAGATTTACTGTGGCTTATTGTTTACTTGAAGTTATTTTGCAAAATTGTATCTTTCTTCAGAGCTATTTGTGTTTAGATATTCCCTACTAAAAGGGGATATCACAGTGGTATTAGAGCTTTTGTAGAAGAAAAGGAGCCCCTAAGAAAGGGACATCACATCATATTCCATGTATTAGGGTCTTACTCATAACTAGCTTAATTGAGATTCTCTTATACATATTTTTATTGATTTACTAACCCATATATTATGATACAATCTTTGATGTGCACTAGATTATATTTACTTTCTTGTTTATTAGAATAGAATTAACATTAAACTTAAGACTCTTTTAGGGTTGTTGCATGATTGTGTTAGAGTACAGTCCTTGGAACCCTTATTATCATGGTGTATTATGAAAATTGATCCACTAATCAAGTCTATTGGATCCCTATAATGGTCATGCCCCCATATAATAAATGTATTCCAAATCAGAAGTGTAGGTATGTTCTATCTTCTCTGATCCATGATTAATTTATAGACATGATGCATTTATAATTACATACAAAAATAGTGCCATTTGTGTGTATTGTCTTAAATTTGGGTCTAATTTCCCCTTTGTGATATATTTTATTTTTATAGGATTACATGCATTGATGTCTATATGTCTTGTTCCTACATGGACAAAACCTTGAGCTTTGTGTTGTGTGTAGAAAACTTGATTTAATGTACACACCCTAATCCTCTTTTCAAGTATGGAATGAGCAATAATTATATCTGTATTATTAGGATGGACTCAACATCATCAATACCCCATTTTGAAGAGAGTTTCCTACATACCAATACTTTGAAGAGTGATTAATCTCAATGTATTTCTCCCACCTAGTGCTTGATGCAAGTGCAAGTGAATGATAAAATGAGATTGGGCTTTAATACGTTGAATGTGCTTGAGCTTTGAAATATTTGAAAATTGGACTTAGGGATGTAATAAATGGTAGTATGTAAAAGTAAAGAAATATAGGGTTTAAATACCTTGATTTTCTCAAATTTATCTTTGTTTTGAGTATATTTTGCATCTATTTTCCATCTAGTGAATAAACATGAACTAGAATCATATTTATAGGGTTAATTTTCTCTTATAGATAAGAAATTATGCTTAGGATAACCTTAGGAGGGTAAAACTTTTTAAAATGTATCCTTTAGGAAGAGCTAGTGCTAGGGAGAGTAGCACCCACTTGGGGACACTGGTTCCATGTAGTTGTAATGTCGCAAATGTGGAGCTAATGTCCTCTTTGTAGACTGTTAAGCAGTTTGGATTGGGGTTTGAGATGATAGTTTTGGGACTATTTTTTGATTTGTTGTAGGTGACTTTTATCTAATGAATGAATGCAAAACTAAATCTAATGCCCAAGGATAGGCCTATGGATATCTTATCGATAAGTTAACTCAAGCAACACTCTTAATATCTAATTACCACTTTTAGGTGATTAAATTGGGTCACTATTTTTGTTTTTCTAATTATAAAACATCAATTTTTGTATATTATGGTATATCAAATTTAGCCATCTTAAATTTTGCATATTTGAATTAATTAAGATTAGCTTGACTATTTGAATTAGTATTGGTATTGTGGGTTCCAATGTTCCTACCTTATACTGATGATTGGATTAAACTTATGGGTTTATATATTTTATATTATAATGTATACAAATATAATAAAATGCATTATTGGAATTTTTGAAGTGATATGGTTACATTAACTGGTCAATTATACTTTTTATTAAATTAGTAATTAAAAAAATGTAATCAAGAACTTTTTTGAGTGTCAATGTTTTATATTTGAGTTTTTATATCAATTGTAACTAAATTATTCAAAATTAATTACTTGATAAAGATGTTTGTATGTCCTATACAGGTAAATATATCTATTTCTTTGTGTCTTTTTTATTTAATTTAGTAATTATGAGATTCTTGACCGACACCACACATAATTAGAAATAGATTTATTTATGATATTTTTAAAGGTGTATGGCAGAGGGAAAATTGGTTATAACTCTTATGGAGTTATGAGAAATTATTTTGGCATTATGGATATCTATTAAAATGACTATGGAATAACTTATCCTACATAATATTTTGATTTGTGTTTAGAATTACATAGCATTTTGAGCATATTTAATGTGGTGTGATTGTTTTAATTCAATGCATGAATTGATTTTGTGATTTATAGATCGATTAGGTTATAGTTTCTATTTTATTATATAGGATTATTTCATTGATTACTCATTTTAAAGAACACTTGTTTCTATACAAAGTTTTGATCAATCTAGTCTTCATTACCATAACTGAATCCTTATGTTATTTATTTAATACATGGTATTATCATATGATTATATTGATGTTATAATATAACTATGAATGACTCATGTATATTCTTAAGGGAGTGCATTTGAAAATTTCAATATAAACAACAAAACATGATTTTTAATCTTGACTGAGTTTGTACATTCTTGAATGTGTATTGGATTTTAATAACTTAGTTGACAATTGAGAAATAAGTATTATAAATGTTTGAATTTGATTGATTTATAATTATTCAAATACAAATCATCTATATTTTACCATAATGTACGTTTCTTTTTCATTTATTTTGAGGGACATTTATTTGGTTATTTCAATTTTATATATGTATAAGCTTTGTTAGTGAGTGTAGTATATAATTGGACCTTTATGTCAATTGGCTATAATCTGACTTAATGTTGTGACATATTCATTTATTGAGAACTTAACTTGGGAAGGACCATTTATCTATTTTGAATTCTAATTTGTTTACACTTAGCTTGAATAATAAATATGGAGTGTTGGTGTATTTTTATAAAATGGTTTGTTCATTATTTTATGTAAATCTAATTATTAAAGAAAATGGTTTTAATTTGAAGATTTTGTCCATTTGACCCTGAGTCATTAATAGAAATGGATTTTGGAATTAAATCTATTTGGTTTATTGATTAGGTATGGGATTATATGTGAATGATTAAATAAGTATTTTCTTAGACTTCTTTAAGTGTCAAGGATCCTATTACTTGATTTAATACTATTCAGTAACAATTATTTACCCTAATTAGTTTTCCTTATGTAGATAAACAAAATTGTGTATGGTTACAATGATTCTTTTTTATAGAAATAAATCACTTGCATGATTATTATGTCATTACACGGGATTAAATATAATACTATGGTAATGTTAATAAAGATGAAAATGGCATGATATTGACAAAGAATATTCATTTAATATTGTACATCAATGCATTTAACATGTTTTTGCATACTCTTTAATTGAACCTTATTATGGGTTTTAATTGAATGCTAATTTAATCTTGTAGTTATAAAATTTGTATGTTTATCTTAGAAATAGTATTCAGAATGACTATGTTAATACTCACCCCTGATACTATTGGGTTAGAAAACATAATTGTGGAGATTTATTTTTGGAATGATACACATAGCATAGTAGAAGGGATGACTATATTTCATACTATTTATAAAGAAAATTATATCAAAGAGTTTTTTTATTTTTATTACTTAAAAAATTGATAGGTAATCATGTTTAAGGTGAACATTGTTAGTGAAATAAAAAGCTAATGGACTCTAATAAATCACTATAATGAGAACCCTATCGGTTAGATAGTGGTAATTACCTTGGTGGCATGGTAAACTTATACCTTATTTAAGTAACCAAAAAATATTGATGTAGTTCTTTAAGCATCCACAAACAAGATGGATCAAGCTATGGTCAAGGCTATGACCAATGAGATCAACTAAGTTTAAATGAGAATTATTATATGAAATACCAAAATAGAGTTCAAAATTTAAAATGGATTCATCTGTATTGCATTCAAGTATTTTATTAAATAAACTACTATGTTAATACAATACTTGTGTATAGTGTATTTGACTTCTTATCTAGTAGATTCATAATATAGTGTTTTTAATAATTGTATCGATCATGAATACCTTGGATTTATATGATAAAAAACTTTAGATAAGCAGTATTATTACATATAGGTTATTTATATATTTGTTGAGAATGTGTGTAACATCATTATATTATTTAAAGGTACAATATAGTATTGACATTGTGATGGAATTAAATATCTTAAATCCATCAAGAACTATTTTTAATAACACATATTTTGGGGGTTATGGCACATGGTATCAAGCATTTTATTTAATGAATGCAAGGAAAATTTTATAAAATGTTTTGATATTAGTATGCATGTTTAAATTTTATCAAGATTATAATAACTAGATCAACCTAAGAAAATTATAATTTTGGAAGTGTTCCAATTGACAATCATGACTTGGATGAGTATGCATAGGTAGATGCTAATGATGATCATGATCGAAGCCGAGATAAAAATTAGGAAAACCCTGAAGCACCTATTCCTAACAGAGATAATGTTGTTCTGCATGAAATCATTAGTGCATTTCATAAGATTTAAGGGAAAATTGAAATTTATGGTCATAGGTTGACTCATTTGAAGAATCTATAGGAAGGTGGGTCTGAATAAAATATTCATGATGTGAATCCATAACAACTAGAGTTTGTGGAACACATCATAAAGGAGATGAAAAGGATTCATTCTTTCACATTTTTTTGAAAAGCCACTTGTTACATCCTAATTCCTTGCTAAGCAAACCATTTAATTATTTGTGGATATTTATAGTTGACAAATTTGGATTTGATTATTTTAATTAACCTTGAGATATATGTTGTTATGGGATAGTTTGATATTACTTAGGTCACATGTTTACATTGTTATGATCTAGTTGTAGTGTATGTGTTTACATTATAAACATGTTGATTTATTAATTCAACTATAATTTATGTTGTATGTATATGATGATGTAATGATCTAACTACCTATTTTTTGTGATGTTGATATAGGAGAAATCATCCCTCAAAGCATGACAAAGGGACAACATCATAATAGAGAGTGACATAGATTGAGATGTAGGATGATAGAGGAATTGGCTAGAACGCTGCACATAGCACAATATCTAGAACATGTTAGAATGAATAAATAAATAATTTTCACATGTGATTATTTATTCTTACATCAAACATTTGTTTTCCATGATTTTGTAGTGTAGGTTAAATGGTTTAATAGAACTCATTTTACATGATTAATATATATAATTAGTGATGCTAATATAAAAATTAATAGATTGATTATATTTTAATCTAGATTATTAATTTGTCAAAATTTCATTAAATTTTATGGAATTAGGAGGATGATAATTAAATAAAGTAAATTAAATATTTTTATAAATAATAAATAAAATTTGAAAATTTCTATTTGAGATAAAATCTAGAAAAATAATAAAAAAATAAAAAGAAATGAATTTGTCCAAAAATAAGAATAAAGTAAAAATAAGAAGATATAAAAATAATGGGAAAAAGAAAATTAAAAAAAATAAAAAAAGAACAAAGAAAAATATTTTATAAAAAAAGGGACTACGCCTACGAAAAGAAAAGGAATTTTTAGAAAAGGGAGGATTATGATAATTTTAAGGATTAAGTCTTAAAATAAAGGGTCAACATATTATTGAAAAGGAAAAAGGAGGAGCATAAAAGACATAAAGGAAGAATACAAAGGAGAGGAGTTAGAGGAAAAGAAGTACCTAAGCGTAGAGGGGAGATGTATTTTGAGAAGGTTTTGCAAGATAGGCATTGCACTTGAATTATATGATAATATTTATGATTGACATGTTTAGTTATTCCTCTATATATCATATCCTAAACTCTATAAAAATAACAAACCTATTAAATATTACACAGACTAAGTATGGTAATTATAATTTTGTTTAAATGACATATAACAATTTCTATATTAAGACAAAATTTAGTTTAGTTATAACAATAATAATGTCTATACAATTTTTGTGTAACAACATAATAACACATGATCTATTATAGTGATTATATGAATTTTTAAATTAAGAAACCATTATAGTGATCCTTATATATATCAACATAATGTTTATAGAATAAGAACTATATGAATTATATTATATCTATTTGAGTGATTTCTATTGAATAATATTTTTAGTGATGTTAATAATATTTATGGCTATGCTAAAGGAATATCGAGATAATCATAATATATGCAGTGAATAATAGAGTGTATAGTCAGAAGTGTATGTTTGCAATGACTTTATATGATATGTTGAGTCAAAAATAAAAATTATGTAGCACATGTTTATACCCACATCAAATATGGCATCACCTAATAATAAGTATGGAATCACCTAAATTGCAAAAATCTTTACATATATAAAGTCGATGTTTGGTTGGTAGTGACTTGTTTTTATGATAAGTATGGCTAGTAGAGACTTGAATAGTACATATAATTGGGTATGATGTTATAAAATTAGTGACTATGATGTTATTTATAGTAATTATATGATAATATAAGCTAGTAACCATGATTTAGACCCTTTATATCTAGTCATCCTATCATGAATGATAACACTATTCTCATAACTACAAATCCTCCTATGTCAAACCTCCTAAATTTTGTGGAAATTTCAAATAAAGGAAAATTGATACACTTTATCACTACATATTTTCAGATCACTTAACCCCAATAATTTCTTATCAGTGCTTGGTGAAACAAGATGATAGGGATGACCCTAGTTTCTTATTTGAATTTGTTAAGCAAGGCCATAAAGGAACCAATGCGAGATAATTTAGTACTATTAGAGCATAGTGTATAATGGAATTTTTTAAAAAATAAAATACAATCAAAATAATGGACCATGAGTAGGGAGTTATGAATAATGTGGATAACTAGTTACACCATAATAGAATAGTAAAGATAATTAGTTATTACATGATATTATTTAATTATAATATGTCTAGATATACATGATAACACAAACTATTAGTTATTATAACATTAGAATGCCATATTAAGGATTATCTTATGTAATAATATGTTGTTAATATTATTATACTATGGTATAGTAATATTATTTCTAGCTAGAGTTATGTTATTATTTAAGGCTTATATTATTATAAACACTATAATATCATGGGTTGTTACATGACAATTTTTACTAACCATCTTACCATCTATGTTACATGTGTTTTATTAATATGATCATCCAATTAAATCATAAGTTACATGTATATACTATGATATTACTTCATAGTATGAGTCAAGCATACTTCATATTCATATTATGATATTCATTTGTTTCATATATTGACCAAATTTTTTTATATATGGAATAATTTTAATATCAATGAGTTTCATAATACTAAATTTATTTTGATCAAGTATTTTAATGAGAATTATATATGCTAATGATTTCATTTATATTATTGATCATGTTTATGTATGAATTAAATGTACCTATCCAAGGATTGAGGAGTCATCTTAAGAGTATAACATATTTGGGGTATTTCAGGTTGTATTTCTCTAAGTTTTTGACAAATATAAAAATAAAATCATGAAAATTTGAGAGTTGAAAAACTATTTTAACGTATAAATAGACTCCTAACCAAGAATATAAATATAATATCATGTTCATACAAAATCTGTAGTGTGGACATATTACTATAAAAATACATATTAGTAAATAAATTGATGGTATGTATAAGAATAATATAGGTATCCATTCACTTAATTAGTTTACACTTACACATAATAATGTGTTCTTATAAGTATAGTACCTTTGGTGGTTTAAAACCATACTATAAATTGTTTTTTATTAGAGACTTATAGTTGTGTGCCTCCAAGGATATGTTTTGACTAGCTTATTGTAACGGTTTTGGTGATTTGTATAAGCAAAACTTATGTGTATCTTATAAAGAGAAATTTTTGCATTATTGCATATTTATAGATATGTATTTAAGTATCCACATGAAAAATATTACATATTTAGGTATATTGGGTCATATTCCTAAGCTTGTAGCTAAATGGGTATTTGTGTTGAGCCTTAAGGTGTCCAAGTGACAAGATTATAACCATATGAAAACAATATTTTTGAAATGGAATTAAGTTGTTTAAATGAAATATTATGGTATAACTTAATTGTAAATTATTTAAAGCCTTGGAAATAACATGAAAAAATATTCTATATATATTAAGGTGTCCAAGTGACAAGATTATAACCATATGAAAACAATCTTTTTGAAATGGAATTAAGTTGTTTAAATAAAATATTTTGGTATAACTTAATTGTAAATTATGTAAAGCCTTGGAACTAACTTGTGTACAATAATTTTGTGAGATTATTAATATTTACTAGTGTTTAGACATATATAGCATATGATAGTGCATCATGATGTATGCCTATAATTTATATTATTATTTATGATTATAGGTAGATTGTTTCTTAGAATTGAAGATTAGATTTTTATAATTGTGTTGTTACATTCATAAATAAAGAGATATGATATTATGGGAGGTAATAGATAACTACACTATCAATGTATGTTATACTCAGGTGGTGCATACTATAATTGTTATCTCTAGGCTCACACCTATGTTTGATTGATTGTATTTATGAATGCTGGTTATTACTATTAATAGAATGTTTTTTGGTAGTTAGTAAGGCTTTATGTATATGTGAATACAACCTTTGATATTGTAACATATTCTAGGATATAATTTCATGTGTTTCATGGAAACTATGACTTCATTTTTTATGTCTAGTTGCTTGAATAGAAGCTTATGTTTCCATGTATTTAGGACTAATTTATATGAGTAATTATGGAAAACTAGTAGTTATATATTATAATACTAGACTATGGTAATATGGGTTATCATATGGTGTAGTATGTTTGGAAATTAATTATGGTAGCTGAAATCTATAGTTAAATGAGTATTTTACCTAGGTGGTATAAACTATAGTCATTATTTTTAGTATCAAATAGATATTAATATGAGATTCATTTGTATGTTTTATGTAATAAATGTATGCTTTAATTACTCCTATGTTTAGTATGTAATATTATATAATTTCTAGTAAGATGTAAATTGTATGAATCTTGTGGTTAAATTATGTTTGACCAATCTCATATTATTGATACTAAGGAGTGACAGGGACTTCACTAGCTTACTAGCATCATAATGCGAGATGAAGGCAATCTAATAAATTAGTGTGTATGAATTTGATTGATCTATAAATCCCTATTACTTATTATTCTTAAAACATTGGTCTAAATTATTTTTAGTGAGATATTATAATTTCATAAAAATGATTTAGATGTTTGTGTGATATATTGAAATAGAATGGGTTTTCTACGATACACTGCATGTTTAGTTTTAAAAATCATACAACACATGGTAATTTCTTGTATCTCTATATTCATACACTATCATTATCTACTCATCCATGAATGGAGGTACATTTCCTAATGGGATTAGTGTGTGGTATCATTGGTGCATGGTTAGTGTGGAAAAGTGCTTGGATGATGTTATCCCTCCCCACTATAGTACTTACTTAGAGATGACACTTTAAAATGCCATAGATATTGGAGAGTCTAGGGAACTCATGCTCAGGAGAGCCATGTATCTTATTTATGTAAATTTTATCATATTTTATTTATTATTGGACACACTATCATGAAAATTTGTATTTAGCTATTTACTATGGGTTGACAATAGTGGTTTTATGTTGTACTAGTAATGGCTAGTTCTTCATCATTACTTTTTATGTTTGTATTATGTTGTGTTTCATATGTTATTAGTGATCAATGATTTTTAGATGTCATGTGATTATTTACAAAAATAATTTAGAGTATTTTTTATGTTCACTACTTGGATATTCATGGCGTAATCTATTTATAGTATATGTGTTTAAATTTTTTGTAAAAATAATGTATTTTTAGTTAGCTCCCAGTAGGGTTTTTACATGTGGTATCAGAGTTGTGGCTAAAAATCTAGGATCTAATGATTCCATTATCATTTGTGTGTCCTTCTATATATCATAAATAAGGATAGTGAAATGTGTGTGGTGCATTGAGTGTGTACCTTTAAGATTACTCATACCCTCTTAGATTTGTTAAAGGGTTGGTTTATCGAGTGTCTTGATGGTGTTTTTTTTTTGTGTTATATGTTTGGGTAGGTAAGTGCATATCATAGTTCATGAGTTATGAAAATAAAATCCTACCATATTTTGATCACCTAGATCAGAAAACTCAAGATTGATTACATCTTTAATTAGTAATCAGGTTACCTCTACCATTTATGTTATGTGTTGTAAGTATTTAAGATCATGGGATGATTATAACTTAAGTATATGTGATTTATATTTGTGTTTTATTTACACTCATCCTAAGAGTAGGAAATCTTGCAAGGCCATTTTTATATTGGCACCACCTAGTGTGATGGAAATTTTATTACAGTAGAGTGTTGATGTCTTGGTTTAGAATTCCTTTATGTTATGAGTTTTTTTTCTAGATTGACACTCTTGTGTTTATGTGGATTAGGAAGAAGTGTCATCTCTCATGGTGGGCATAGAGGTGATTTATTACTCCTTCACTATCATTGACATCATTATAAGCCCCAAGAGGATTCTTAGTTTCTTCATGTTGAAACTTGTTTTTGAAAAGTTGTTTTGGACCATATTACTTAAATTTCAAGGAATAGTGTCTTCTACTAATTGCTGATAAATAATATGTATAAATTAAATGGACTAACACATCTTTGTGGTTAGTATTATTCTTTTTAGTTATAGAAATAGGCTCATATAATACTCTTGTAAATTTGTTAAGTAAATAGTGATTTTGGCAACATGAGTTGTGTTGTTTCCTTTTACCATGTGAGGGTATGTAAGAGTTTTGTTGTTGAGATGTTAGTTCTTTGATTTACACTTGTAAGTTTCTAGAGTCGCACTTTCTAGTGATGCTTGTGAACTTTAATCATGAGGAGTGGTGAACCTTGAATTTATATTGGTTCTAGACTAAAATTTATTAGTTGATTATAATTGTTATATTAGTATATCCCTTGATTGGATTGATAATATTCTTTTTTTTTTGCCTTAGACCATGTTGTTATGAAAATATATTTATGTACCTTTATCAAGAGTGAGTAGGGTATAGGATGTGTGAAACATCTTGGTAGTCTAAAAGGTTTGATATAGATTTTTAACTTATTATGTACTAACTGAGCAAGTGGGGAGATATTGTATCACTTGTTCCTTTATAAGGTTTTAAGGATAGTATAATCCTTGGCCTTTATATGTTATGATAATATTAACATTATTTCCTCTTAACTATGAATATAACACTATATGTTAAGGTTTGAAATATGATACTAGTTATGTTTGGATACTGGTAACTTAATACAATTACAAAAGGATTCTATAATTTTTCTTATATTTATGCTAGTATATTTAGAATTATTTAGCATATAGTATTGTTTTCTATGATTTGTTAGTATATAATTATGATTCCTTACACCATTTTCACATTTTGGATATCATTAGGTCATGGAGACCTAAGGGAAGAGTTGTGAATTAGGAACATGAGTACTAAGTAATATGAATGGATCCCAGTTAACCTCACATTGAATTAATAGTTACTGAGTTTAGATCTAATAGATAGACTTGTCAAATCTAGGATTTGATAGATGAATATGTCAAATTCATTAGTATGGCCATGCACATGTCTACAGTGAACAATTTATTCCTTATCTTTTGTATACATTATAAAAGTAGTATTTTTAGTTCCTATTCATTGTCATACTTATCAGGAGATCCATGGAGTAGTGATAATATTGACATATTACACTTATTAAGAGATACATAGAGTAATGATAATATTAACTTACATACATTATTCTTATCAATCTCCCTAAATAATCTTCTCTAAAATGTGAAAAACACTCTCTAAGTTAGAGAGATGTAGAGAGGGGTTGAAAGGTTTTATGGAACTCTCCTTATTTATTTGTTTTTAGATTTTATGATGATCTCATGTGCTTTTGGGAATTAATGAAAATTTCGGTAGGATAGGTGTGACCCTTCAAGGTATTATGAGTGGTTAGTCCTATAGTATATAGGCTTATCTTGTTGGTTCTAGACCCTAGGGTGGTCATGATAAAACGATTCAGAGTAAGTGACACACATAAACCAAGTTTGCATATTAGGGAAATGTCATAGAGAAGGATCTTTTGTGACCAATATTCTGAGAGAAATGCTACTTAGGAGAACTATGATTAGATCTAGAGGTGAATTTTGAATTTACTTTATTTATTTTATATTATATACCATGATATTTCTCAATTGAGCTATATTTTAATGCAAAACTTATGTTTGAATAAGAGTCATTTGAGATGATGACTAGGTTTAGGGGGTAAGGATGTTACATCATGATTCCTTGAAAAGAAAACCATTTAATTGTCTATGGATATTTATATTTGACAAATTTAGATTTGATTATTTTGACTAATATTTGAGATATATGTTCTTATGTCATATTTTGATATAACTTAGGTCACATGTCCACATTTCTATGAGCTAGTTGTAGTGTATGTGTTTACATTATGAACATGTTGATTTTTTACTTTAGATATAATTTATGATGTATGTATATCATGATGTAATGATATAACTACCTTATTCTTGTGAGGTTGATGTAGGAGAACTCATCCCTCAAAGTGTGATGTAGATCAAGATGTTGGAGGATGATAGAGAAATTGACTAGAACCCTACACACATCATAATAGATATCACATGTTAGAATTCACAAATAAATGGTTTGCATAAGTGATTATTTATGCTTGCATAAAATAGTTGTTTTCCATTATTTACTAGTGTAGATTACATGGTCTAATAGAACTCATTTTCTGTGATTAGTATGTGTGATTAGTAATGCGAGTAGAAACATTATTAGCATAATTAGATTTTATTCCTAATTATTAATTTGTGAAAATGTCATTAAATTATATGGAATTAGGAAGATGATAATTAAATAAAATAAATTATGGATATTTATAATTAATATATAAAATTTGGAAATTACCATTTTAGAGAAAAACTAGAAAAAACATAAAAAATAAAAAGAAATGAATTAGTCCAAAATATGAAGAAACATAAAGAAGAAAATATAAAAATAATGGGAAAAAGAAAATAAATGGAAAATAAATAAAAATCTTTTATAAAATAAAGGGACTACACCTACAATAAGAAAATGAATTTTTGGAAAAGGGAGGATTATGAGAATTTAAAGAAGGATAAAATCTTAAAATCAGGGGTTGACATATTCTTGAAAAGGAAAAAAGAGGAGCATAGAAGATAGAAGTGAAGAATAGGAAGTAAGGAGTGAGAGGAAAAGAAGCACTAGAACATAGAGGGGAAACACATTTTGAGAAGGTTTTGCTAGGTAGTCATTGCACTAGAATTCTATGGTAATATTATTGATTGATATGTTTAGTTGTTCCTCTATATATCATATCTTGAACTATCTAAAAACAACAAACCTGTTGAATACTACGTAGCCTAAGTGTGGTGATTTAAATTATATTTAGATGAGATATAGCAATTTCTATATTAAGACAAAATTTATTTGAGTTATATCAATAATAATGTCTGTATGTTTTCTATATAACATCATAACAACACATGATCTATTATAGAGATGATATGAATTTTTAGATTAAGTAACCACTATAGTGATCCCTATATATACCGACATAATGTTTATAAAATAGGAACTGTATGAATTTTGTTATATCTACTTGAGAAAATTCTATTGAATAATATTTTTAGCAATGTTAATAATATTTATGGATATGCTAAGGGAATATGGTGATGCTTATAATATATGTAGTAAATAATAGAGAGTATAGTCCAAATGGTATTCTTAGAGTGAATTTATATGATATGTTGAATCATGAATAGAAATTATGTAGCATGTGTTGATACCCACATCTAATATGGCATCACCTAGCAATAAGTATGGCATTTCCTAAATTAGAAAAATATTTTTGTATATAAAGTCGATGCCTAGATAGCAGTGACTTATTTTTATAATAAGTATTGATGGTAGCAACCTGAATAGTACATATAATATGGTATGATGTTATAAGAGAAATGACTATGTTGTTATTTTTAGTCATTATATACTAATAGAAATTAGTGCCCATGCTTTAAGCCCTTTGTGGCTACTCATCCTATTGTGAATAACAACACTATTTTCACAACTATGGATCCTCCTACATCAAATCTCCTATATTTTATGGTGTTTTTAAATAAGGGAAACTTGATACACTTTATCAATGCATATTTGTTGGTCACTTGATGCTGGTACTTGTTTGTTAGTGCTTGGAGAAAGAAGATGGTAGGGAGGCCCTTAGTTTCTTGTTTGAATCCATTGAGTAGGGCCACAAAAGAACCAATGTGGGATGATTTAGTACTATTGGATCACAAAATACAATGGAAATTGTTTCTAAATAAAATACAATCACAATAGTGGACCATGAGTAGGGAACAATGAAGAATGTGGATAATTAGTTACATTGGAATAGAATAGTAAAGATAATTAGTTATTACATGATAATATTTAATTATAATATGTTTAGATATACATGATAATATAGACTATTAATCATTATAACACTATAATAACATATTAAGGATTATCCCTTGTAATATCTTTTGTAATAATATGTCATTGATATTATTATATTGTGGTATAGTAATATTATTTCCAGCTACAGTTATATTACTATTTAAGGCTTATATTATTATAGACATTATAATATCATGGGTTGTTACATATTGGGTTTCACTAACCATATTAACATCTATGTCACATGTGCTATAGTAATATGCTCAGCTCCATAAATCATATGTTACATGCATATATTGTGATATTAATTCATATTATGAGTTATCTATACTTCATATTCATATTATGATATTCATTTGTTTCATATATTGACCGAATTTTTGTTATATATGGAATAACGTCAATATGAATGAGTTTCATGATACTAAATTATTTTGACCAAGTATTTGATTGAGAATCGTATAGGCTAATGATGTCATTTCTATTATTGATAATTTTTATGTATGAATTAAATGTACATATCCAAGGATTTATGAGTCATCTTGAGAGTATAATGTGTTTGGGGTATTTCAGGTTGTATTCCTCTATGTTGTTGACAAATGTAAAAATTGTTCATGGAACTCTTAGTGTTGAAAAACTATGTCAATGTATAAATAGACTTCTACTCTAGAATTTAAATAGAAGATCATATTATTATAAAACCGTAGTGTGGACATATTAATATAAAACTACATATTAGTGAATAAATTGATGGTATGCTTAAGAAGAATATATGTATCCATGTGATTATTTAGTATACACATGTAACTAGGAGTTTTTACCTCTAATTATAATACCTTTGGAGGTTTAAAACCATAGTATAATTTTTTTTAGTACAACCTTATGGTTTCATGGCTTCAAGGATAGGTTATGACTAGTTTATTGTAATGGTTTTGGTGATTTGTATAAGTTAAACTTATGTGTATCTTAAAAAGAGGAATTTGTTCATTGATACATATTTATTTATATGGATTTAAGTAACCCCATGAAAAACATTACATATGTATGTGTATTGGGTCATAATCCTAAGCTTATACCTAAATGGGTGTTTGTGTTGAGCCTTAAGGTGTTTGAGGGACCGAGATTATAACCATATGAAAATAATATTATTGAAATTTAATTAAGTTGTTTAAAGAAAAGATTATGGTATAACTTGGTTGTAAATTATTTGAGGCTATTTCTAACTCTTTTCACTTTTCACATTCAGAAGAAATAAGAAACTAAGATAATGGTCAAGGGTTTGTACGTACTCAAATGAAGTTTGCGCACTGTATCTAGATGATTGAAGGAGCTCCTCTTTGGCTATGGAGGATGACACCTATAGATAAGAAGAAAACTTAACAAAGGAAAATGTTAGATAGATATATGGTGGACTGCCAAGCAAAGCTCGATCCCAGAAGTGCAAAGACTTCCTTGAGGGATGACAGTCCACTAGTTGATAAAAAGAATATCGCAATGGAAATAAATTATGAAAGACTTAAAGAAAGAGAAATAGATAATGCATACCTAAATCCTACAACCATTCTTTCATAGTTTTTGATGCTAGTTAGTCTACCATCATCAGTTTGTCAGTGTGTCGACGTTGGTTATACTGCCAACGTCGATAGGGGAAATGGTCGATGTCAGTTAGGGCAATGGCCTTGGATGGGTTTTGGATGGGTTTGTGGTCCATAGAGGGGTCTGAAAGGACCCTGGGTCTGTGCAGGGTTGCAGGGAGATGAATAAGGCTTATAGAAGGGCAAAGGTAGATGATAGGTTGTCAAAAAGGGTAAGGGTGAGAGGAAGGCTTTTCAGCCTTTCCCCAGAAGAAGTCAGGTCTGGTTGAAAGTCAGGTCTGGTCTAGTTGATAGTATTTAGAGATAGCAAATTGACTAATTACTAATGTGTTCTAAATACTAAAATGAAAGGTAGAAGAGATACTTAGCTTTGGTGAGATGAAGAACCAAGGTGTTGAACACTTGTCCCTATTACGGTTGATGTCCAGGTACCCATGTAATGCTTCAGTCCAATTTGGAGTGACTGGTGTAGAGTCTCTATGGCCAAGGGAGTGTTAGTTGAAGTCTAATCATTGTTGATGTCTCAGAGTCTACTTGTTGATGTCCCATTCCCAGAGTCGAGAGAGAGAGAGAGAGGAATGATCTAAGACCTAGTCGAAGAACCCCAGAGAAAATTGATTTGTGATTCGTGACTCAGGATTCATGATTACCAAGTCAAAGAAGACGTAACTCTATGTTAGAAGTTAGCTTATGTAACTGACAACGGTGGTTCTGCTAGTGTTAGCTAACAGTTGACCAATGTCGATGGGTGGAGAATGAGTAAAAGGGCTAAGAAGCCCGTTTTCCATCTGCCAAGTGCATAGTCCATTGGTGAATGGTCAAATGGTAGGTTAAATACGCACGAGAGTTAGTTAGGCAGTTAGAAAGGAGTGAGAATAGGTCTTAGGGAGATGACTTAGTCTCAAGATTAGTCATAGGGTGGGAAATGGTCCAAGGGTGAGGTGTCCAAGGTGAGGTGTCGAGGGTAAGGTGTCAAGGGTGATGTCATTAGTTTAAAATAAGTAATTTTATTTTAAATTAATGAAGTGTGTTGTAAGTGTCTAAGGGGTGCAAGGGGGAGTCGACCAAGGAGTAGACATAATTTAGGTGTCTACATTTTCCCCTTTTTGTCTTGTTGGTTGTTCTTGATGAATTGCAAGACAAAAATAAGGTGTTGGTTACCCCAGTTGTAGTGATGAGGTATTCCCCCTCAAAGTGGGAGTTGAGGGAAGGTAACCTAAAATTGATTGCTAATTTGATAAGCAGTGGATGGATATGGTAAAGTTGGAGTGTGAATGTTGCAATAGTTGAGATTATGCGTATACCACTTCATGTGATAATTAGGTCAAATTGTCATAGGCAAGGTCTAGGAGTGCTAAAATCAAAATAACTAGTCCCCAGCATTTAGTCATAGCTAATTGGATTAATTGATCAAATTTGTAGCTCTAATGGTCATCGTGTTCCAAGTATCTTGGGCTTAGGAAGTGCTCCTAGAAAACACAAAAAATGTCACAAGTAGTGGGGATCAACTTGGGTGCGATCCGATACTTGTGAGGGTCGTAATGTGAGGTGCGCACAATTTTTCTCTCTATTCGTGAGGTAGCATACATGCAATCAAAACAACCAAGGTAGAGTTGTCTCAAAAATGGTCATTATCTAAGGAGATAGTCATAATCTCCAATGTGATTGGTCGAGTTAGGTTGAGATATAAGTGATCTCAAGTATTATATGTCATGGTCAGGGAGATATATGTGATCTCCAATGTGCCCCATGAGAAGTCAAAAGTGACTTCTATAGTATCAGGGCTAGTTGTGTGGTCATGATTTGGTTAAAATTTAGATGGTTGGTCTATCAGGTAGATGGATGAATGAAATGGCCATCGTCATTAGGGAGATGAATGCGGGAATGGCCGAGCTAACCTCAAAAGACTAAGTGCTGCCTACATAGCCCTTGTTGTAAGGGGCATTAGACCAATGTAGTTCAGAAAAAGGGTCCAAGTGGTCGATGATTGTTTTGGTCAGGTTAGTGTTGTTAGCATTTCCCGTGTGTGATGGTACATGCTTGAAATGATGAGGGGAATATGATGTTACAGCCTTTTCCATATTTGTGTGATGGTGTATTTTGTAACATTGGTTTTTCATCCCTAGCAATTTTCCATATTCGTGATGGTCTATGCTAAAAATGAAATGAATATGTTTATGCTTCAGCAAGTAATGGTTTATGCTTGACATGAATTATGTGTTCGATAGTTTCCATGTGTATTAGTTTCCATAGAAACTAGTGTGAATAGGCTATGATAATGTTAGTGGTCTGAAAAAGGTTTGGTTGGTTTGGTTGGGTTGGTTATAATGATAGGTTATATGTGACCAAAGTGTGTAAGAAGTGAAAGGTGTGTTTCTCTTTCATTGACAAGGACCATAATGATGGCATAGATAAGGCTTTTGCAAACAAAATCCCCGTTCATGCATTACGTCGTTGACCATTGGTTTGTGTTAGAGAAGTAGTCAAATCACTTGACGTTAAGTAAGCTCAAAATCCCTTGAGTATGTTGGGGTGATAGGTTTGTTTATGTGATATGTAAGGATAGGGTAACCCTTTTTAGTAGGAACAACTTCACCCCTTTTATAGGTGACCCTAAGAATGACTATAGGCAAGTCCATGACTTAATATTTTGTCAGTCATTTTTTTTTTGGGTAGACTGATCATTGCGGAAAGTCCACTTGGGATGTTGTTTTGTTTTGTGGTCATGTTGTGCTATGTATGTAGCAAAATTTAGGCATAGCCATCCTTCGAGGGAGTGGTCTATATTGTGATTTATATGTTTGGAAGTATTGATAGCTGTCCTTCAAGGGAACAGTCTATTAATTTTAGCAATGATGTAGCTATCCTTCAAGGGATTAGTCTACACTTATAATTTATGACCTTTTAGTAGGCATCCCAATTGTATGTTTTTATGTTTTTGACTGATTTTTTGGTCATGGACTAGACTATAGAGGTTTAAGGGTTCCCCTTTCATTAAGACAAAGCATTCATGCTCGATAAAAGGGTTGACTAATGTTGGTTGGGAAAAAGAGGTTGACAAAAATAGGAATGACGATGATGGGGGTTGCTCAAGGGATGATCTCAAGTTAAACATCAAGTGAATAATTACTTGACTAATAGTAGAATGGTCATAGATGTAAGGCATAAAATGGCTCAATTTGTGGTCGGTCTTTGAGAGAAGACAAATGATAAGTCCCTGATCCATGCTTGTGTAAGGTCTGAGTCAATTAGGAGCAAACTTGCCCCATTTGCTTCTTTCCAAATTTGTCACATGTTAGTCTTCTATAGGGATGAGATCTCTGATTTTGAAATCTCACTCTTTTAGATTATTTTTATAGGCATGGTTTAGTCGATGTTGGTTGTGAAGTCGGTTAGTATGATGGTGGTTAGTATGTTGTTGGCATTTGGTACAACGCTGAACATAGCTATTGCAGTCTTGGTTAAGAGTGGGCCAATAATAGCCCAGGTGTTGGATATGCTTGGCAACCAAGTTACCACTAAAATGTCCCCCAAAAATCCCATCATGGACTTGTTTGATGAGATGAGATGTTTCAGCAATTGTTAGGCATTGGATAAGGAGGCCGTCAAGACCTCGCTTGTAGAGAAGTCTACCTAGCATGGTGTAGTGAGCAATACATTTGATAAAAGCTCATGGTGCATTACTAGAGAGATTAGGAGGCATGATAAAATATGTCAAGTAGTCAACAAGTCATTTATAACAAACATCATGTGGACTAGAGCAGTTAGGAGGAGTTTTCCCCAGTGATGTTGGTCGAGACATGTCCAAGATAGAAATCTTGGGTTGTGTTGGTTGAGAGGTCTTGACGAATAATGGATATGTCAAAGGTGTAAAAGTCTGGTCTTTTCCTTTATTCTTCATAGTTTGGGGCCTAGTGGCCACATGAACAATGCTGATTTTGAATAAAGGAGGAGATGGTGGTAGAGGGACCATAGTCTTATGTTGGGATCCCGATTTAGGTGAAGAGGTTCAGGATATATGAGATGGGGTTGGTGATTTATCAAAATGGTGGTCAGAAGAAGCCTCAATGTGAGGGGTGTCCTTTTTCAAGTGTTGGTGAATTAGAACCTTAAGGGCACAACAATGCTCAGTATCATGCCTAGGTGTGAGATGATACCAACAGATTTGAGAGTTATCGAACCAAGATGGTTTTGATCTGAGAGGTTGATATGCTTTAATGGGTAGGAGATTGATGCTCAAAGATTGTAACAATTTACATAACATCAAAGAATAAGAACCCACCAATGGCTTTATGCTTGTTGTGGTAGTAGGTGTTGACAACTTCTTTTTAGGGGTTGTTTGGGGAGTTTGTCATGTCACCTTTTTCGTGGGTGGTGTGGCCACACGTGTAGATGACACTTTGTTGTTGAGAGGTGTTGGATCTTTGGGAGGAAGTATGTTTGTGTTAGTTTGAGAGATTAATGGAGGAAATTTGCCTCTGTGAGGTGTTGGAGTAGGAAGCACTCCCATTGAGGTGGATGGGTGTGGGCCCAAAATAGAGGGCAATGGTGAAGGTGGGAGAGGAGTTCTCCAGCATGGTTTAGTAGGATTCTTTAGTTTAGTGCAAGGACTACTATTGGGAAAGGTGAGGTTCAAGTCTACCTTCACTTATGGGTGAGTAAGGTTTGAGAGGCATGGGATGGTTATGGCTTCTACGTGTGGTCGAGTAGTAGGGAAAGTATGATCCCCCATTGATGATAAGAAGGATTAAGGCGTGGTGGCTGGCGTTGGTGCCATCAAGGCATCCTCTAATATGGGAGAGGTCAAAGTGGACTCTCCTATGTGTGAAAGGGGTTTAGATAGAGGATTATCCTCCATTTGTGGAGGACAAATAGGAGAAGAAGGTTCTTCTACCTATGATGGGAAAATAGGAGAATAAGGCTCTTCTACTTGTGATGGGAAAATAGGAGAAGAAAGCTCTTCCACCTATGACAGGCAAATAGGAGAAGAAGGCTCTTCTACTTGTAGTGGACAAATAGGAGAAGAAGTCTCTTCTACCTGTAGTGGACAAATAAGTTGATTAACCTCTTCAGACTGTGGAAGAGGTTGGTTAGAAACCATGTTGATCGTGCGTATATTATGCTCTTGAAGGTTATCAACTATGGTTTGAATATTGTTGTGACTTAGGGGATAATTAGGGAATGGTTGTCTAAAGACATCAACATTTTGGTTAGCTGATGCATTTGGGTTATCCAAAACAAGATCCCCCTTGTCTAGAGTGTCTTGGACAATGTTTTTGAATGTTTTGCAGTTGTTTATGTCCTGACCGTTGACACGATGATAATTACAGAAGTCATTCTCCCTATACCATGTAGGGATGGCTTTTGAGGGGTCAAATTGAGGTGGTCAAATTTGAGGGAGATTGAGGACTCCATGCTTGATGAGTTTATCCACCACGGAAGTGTATGACTCTCCTATGGGAGTGTATTGACATTGTACATGCCATTGATGGAATTGTTTTGTGATGTAGTCTAATGTGGAAGGCTGAGATTGGTTGGTTGTTGTTGAAGATGATGGCCTAAAGACCATAGTGTTTGCCACTCCTTTAGACTTAGAGTGGGAAGAAGAAGGTTTAGACGAAGAAGGGTCATTGGATTTTGCGTTACTACATAATTTGACCTTGTCTTCTTCGACTGCACGGAGTTCAAGCTTTCTAGCCATGGTGAAAGCTTCGTCAAATGTGCAGAATGTTTAAACCCACAAAGTAGATGAGATGTGCTTGGCACATGCTCTTGAAAAGAGCTCAATGAGCTCAGTTTGAGGTAAAGAGGAGAGTTGGTTAATCAAACCTCTCCAACAGGCGATGAAGTCAGCTATTGATTCATCATCAAATTGTTTGATAGAATAGAGGTCTATAATGGAGACCTTCTTAGTGATGTTAATTGAAAAGTGGTTAAGGAATAGTTGGGTGAGTTGAGTGAAGGAAAAGAGATAATGATTGGTAATGGAGCTATACTAGTCAAGGGCGGCCCCTGAAAGTGACATGGGAAACATGTGAAGTAATAATGCATCATCGTGTGCTATAAGGTAACAAGCATGTCTAAACACTCATAGATGTTGTTGTGGGTCCTCTTTACTCTAAAATTGAGTAAATTTGGGGAGTTCCCACTGACTAGGATATGGTCGGATTGGGACCGAAGGGTGGATGGGTTCGTTTCAAATTTGTTCATATGAAAGAACATTGCTTGAACCAGAAATGGATGTCTCAAGGTTAGACATCTTATCCATTAGAATCTTGATTAGATCAACTGGTGGATTGGCATGTGGGGCACCCTCTAGGTTTTAAGGTACCTAGAAGGTGTTAGGAGGGGCATATGACATACTTGGTTGCATTTGTATAGGCACAACATATTGGTAGTTTGTCATAGGGACTGATCTTAAAGTCAAGGGGGCTTATGCTATGAAGTTGGAAGGCACAAGTTGACTAGATATCGCCAAAGGTGGTTGAATGGTGGCATTGGTAAAATGATAGGCAGTCACTCCCGTGTTTATAGGTGGAAGAGTATGTGGAGTTGAGACAATCAAGTTCTGAAAAGGTGTAGAACTTGGTTGAATTGATTATGGTTGAGGGGGTACAGAAACCCCAATGAAGGTAGGTCTAAAAATGAAAGGGGAGGCCAAATTTTAAACATTGGCCATGGTCATGTTGCTAGTTGAAGTGGTGGTCTGAGTGATTATGGGTTGGGTAGCAAATGGTGTTGATGGCATTGTCACTTCAACCAAGGTATTTGGCATCTTGTAAATAGGATTACCTGAAGGATCTCGTGCTTGAATTCTTGCGAGAGAGTGTTGGAGATCCTTGATGTTATGATCAAGGAATCTCTCAAAGTTATGATCCCCTTCGAGAATAATTAGATGTTGGTCAGGGCTAGGCTAGATAGGAGTATGCTCAATATCTAAAATATACTCCATTTGGTGACTTGATATAAAAGGCGAAGGTGGAAGTGGTTGTTGCCTCGCATGGTCGATAAGAGATTTGGTTTGATTGCATGTCAAATCCATCCAAAGTGAAAGGTGTTAGGTTCTAGAAATTGTATATTTTAGTTTCAAAAAACTAAAAGGGGTGTTTTATAGAAAAAAAGTTAGGTTTTAAGCTTTCTATTTTAGAAAAAGTTTGTTGACAGTGACCGACGTCGATTGAGAAACTGATGTCAGTGAAGATAAGTTACCGACGTCAATGGAAAAACTGATGCCAATAAGTAAAAGTTGCCGATGTCAGTTAAAAAACTGATGTCGGTGTCTGTGTGTTTCTAGAAACTCAAAAAACTAAAAAATTTTGGAAGAAAAAGAAAGCTCTTAGTTGCTTAATAACTCAGAATAATGCATCCTTAACAGCTCAAAAAACTAGATAAAAATAGCAAAAGTGATGAAGGCAAGCAACCTCTAAACGTTAAATTCCTAAGAATAAATTTTTAGAGTCGTGGCAGCTTATGCCTTAGAAGAATATGTTGGAAGTGGGATTTTTAGAATGGGTCCTAAAAGAGGAAGTCTAAGGTTGGTTTTGGGTTAGTTTTGGTGCTTAAAAAGTCTGTTTTAGGTTTCGTACATGGCTTGGTGCTAGGGGATTGCTCCCCTCACTTCACGAGCCCAGAGCCAAGCTGGGTCACTTAGCCAGTATATACTTCCCCTAGATTTTATACTCTGCCAGAGAACAGAGTGGGTTCTCCTCTTGGTTGTGAAGTCCAAGTAGGATCCCCAGGAAGGGTAAGGTTTCTGCTAGGTGGTGAAATCCTATTCGGGCTTGTCTCAGGTATGTTTAGATGTTTGATTGTAAATGTGGTCTGGATGTGTAACATATGTGCACTATGATTTATTCATAATGCATTGTCAATTACTAGATGAGCTAAATATGCATTTAAGCTGGAGTGAAATGCATTTAATTTTTAGCCCAAATTGAAATGTTATGTTTAGATGTAGACAAGTGAGGAAAAGGTTAAGAGCATGAATTTTCACTACACTAAGATGCAAGGAAAGAGTGACAAGAAAAAGAAATATTCTTTTTAACTTGTGCTTATGGTGTCTTTTTGAAATGAAGAGATAGAAGAGGAAGGATGCAAGAAGAAACATAATGCACCTATATGAAATGTTTGCCTTTAGAAGGAAAAGAAATGAACCCAAGGAAAACTCTAGTGTCCCACCGGGCATGCCAGAATGTTTCTAACTCTTTTCGCTTTTCACATTCAGAAGAAATAAGAAACTAAGATAATGGTCAAGGGTTTGTACGTACCAAGATGAAGTTTATGCACCGTATCCAGACAATTGAAGGAGCTCATCTTTGGTTCTAGAGGAGGACACCTATAGATAAGAAGAAAACTTAACAAAGGAAAATGTTAGATAGATATATGGTGGACTGCCAAGCAAAGCTCGATCCCAGAAGTGCAAAGACTTCCTTGAGGGATGACAGTCTACTAGTTGATAAAAAGAATGTCGTAATGGAAAGAAATTACGAAAGACTTAAAGAAATAGAAATAGATAATGCGTACCGGAATCCTTCAACTTGTCTTCCATAGTTGTCGATGTTGGTTAGTTTGCCATCATCAGTTTGTCAGTGTGCCGACATCAGTTATACTACCGACATCGATAGGGGAAATGGTCGATGTCGGTCAGGGCAATGGCCTTGGATGGGTTTTGGATGGGTTTGTGGTACATAGAGGGGTGTGGAAGGACTCTGGGTTTGTGCAGGGTTGTAAGGAGATGAATTAGGCCCACAGAAGGGCAAAGGTAGATGATAGGTTGTCAAAAAGGGTAAGGGTGAGAGGAAGGATTTTCATCCTTTCCCCAAAAGAAGTCGGGTCTGGTCTAGTTGATAGTATTTAGAGATAGCAAATTAACTAATTACTAATGTGTTCTAAATACTGAAATGAAAGGCAGAAGAGATACTTAGCTCTGGTGAGATGAAGAACCAAGGCGTTGAATACTTGTCCCTATTACGGTTGATGTCTAGGTCCTTGTGCAATGCTTCAGTTTCCAAGGGGTGCAAGGGGGATTTGACCAAGGAGTAGACATAATTTAGGTGTCTATAGAAGCCTTGGAAATAACATGATAGATTATTTTTGTGTGTGTGTGTGTGTGTGCGCGTGTGTGCATGCATGTGTACGCATGTGTTCATACATACAATATTGAAAACTTGTGTCTATTACTTGTGGTGAGTATAATAATAAGTACAAGTGTTTATATATATATATATATATATATATATATATATATATATATATATATATATATGATAGTGCATCATGATGTATGCCTATAATTTATAATAGTATGTAGCTTAAATATAGGGTATACTTAGGTGGTATAATTTTTTACTTACTAGATTATTATTTATGATTATGGGTGGGTTGTTTCTTAAAATTGAAGACATGATTTTCATAATTATGTTATTGTATTCATAAACAAAGAGATATGACATTATGGGATGTCATAGAGAAATATAGTATAAATGTATTTTATGCCCTAATGTTTCATACTTTAATTGCTATGTCTAAGTTGACACCTACATTTTACTAATTATATGTATGTGTGTTGGCTATTACTATGAATATCATGTTATATGGTAGTTATTAGGGTTTTATGTTATCTATGTCTACAACCTTTGAGAGTTTAATGTACTCTAGGATATAATATTATGTGTTTCATTGAAACTATGACTTGCTTTATTATGTCTAGTTACATGAATAAAAGCTTATGTTTCCATGTATTTAAGACTACTTTATATGATTGATTGTAGAAATCTAGTAGTTATGTCTTAGAACACTAGACTATGGTAATATGGGTTATCATAGGGTGTAGTATGTTTGGAAACTAAATGTGGTACTTGAAATATGTAGTTAAATGAGTATTTTATCTAGGTGGTATAAACTGTCATCATTATTTCTAGTATGGGATAGATAATAATGTGAGATTCATTCATACATTTGATGAAATAAATGTATGCATTGATTACTCCTATGTTTAGCATGTTATGTGATATGATTACTAGTAGGATGTAAATTATATGGATCTTATGGTTAAATTAAGTTTAGTAAATCTTACATTGTTAATACTAAGGAGTGAAACAGACTTCACTGGCTTACTAGCATCACAATGTGAGATGAAGACAATTTGATCAAGTGGTGTGTATGAATTTTATATATATATATATAATTCCTAAAAATTTGGGTCAAAGTATGTTTAGTGAGACATTATCATTTCATGACTATGATTTACATGTTTGTGTAATATCTTACAATAGAACATGTTTTTTTGTGATACACTACATGTTTATTTTTAGAAAAGATAAAACAAACAAATAATTTCTTATCTCTCTAGATTCTTATGTAATCAATATCTACTCATCCATGAATGTAGGGAAATTTCTTGATGGAATTAGTGTGGGAAATCATTAGTTTGTGGTTGGTGTGGAAAAGTGTTTCGATGATGCTCTCCCTCCACATAGTAGTAATTACTTGGAGACAAATCTTGAGATGTCCATAAATACTAGAGAGTCTAGGGAACTCATGCTTAGGGGAGCCATGTATCTTATTTATGTACATTATATCATATTAGATTTATTATTTGACACATTATCATGAAGAGTTATATCTACCTATATATTGTGGGTTGACAACAATGGTTGTATATTGTATCAGTAGTGGCAGACTATTCATCATTACTTTTTATGTTTGTATTATGATGTGTTTCATATTTTTTTAGAGACAATTGATTGTTAGATCTCATGTGCTTATTTACATTTATAATTTGGATTATTTTTTATGATTATTGATTAGATCCTTGTGGTGTAATCTATTTATAGTACATGTGTCTAATTTTTAAAAACAATCATGTATTTATAGATATATCCCAATGGAGTTGTTACACCACTATTTATTATTTTAATCCATGGTTGATTAATTTAAAAAAGTATTTAATTTTGCATAATCTGGGCTCTATTGTTAAGGAACTTATTAGAACTTACCATCTAGTAGGTGATGCATCCTTATAGTGGAACTATTTATGTTATCTTAAGGGATATAATTCATTGACTCTTTCATCGAAAATACTTGATATAAAATCTAAAAAATTTTATCTAAACAACATATTTAAAGAAAAAAATCCTTGAGTTTTACTTTTTAAAACAAGAAAGTATGACATTTTATGAGTATCAAAACAAGTTGCTATGACTTCTCCATCATGTGAATTATATGTAGGATGAGGAAATAAATCTCACCAAGTTTAAATTAGGTTAATTTATATTAAAAACATTAAGACCTTAATTTATATTATAGATTCGGTAACCATGATGAATAAAAATAGAAGTCTCACTCGAAGACAAGATGACTTCTAGAATAATAGACTACAAAATAAGTAAAAAAAACTATTCCATATGTAAGAATTTTAGGAGGATTAACCAAAATAAAAATATTAGAAAGAGTATTAATTATGGAGTGAAATTTTCAAAATAATAAGATTTATAAATCCCACTCTTTTTCTAAGAAACATGTTGAAGGCAATGATCAACAGAACTTGCATGGACCTACCACAAGAGTTAATGCAATCGACCTTCTAACCAAAACTAATATATATTGTAAATGTGGTGATAATCATTACCAAAAATACTATCCTAAAATAAAAATTATTCACAAGGTCTATGTAACTATAAACAATATAAATGCAATTTTTTAGTCAACTCTTATTGATACCCTAGGTATAATTCTTAGTTTTTCATTCTAAATTTTCATAGATAAATGAGCAATTGATATTTTTATTTCCCTTTCAGGTTATTTAAAGTGTAAATCCAAACCAAATAGACTTAGATATAGATGGGAGGTAGAGTTTGGCACTTAAAATAAGGTGGTTATATCTAAATGTATTGAGTAGATCTTAACTTAGGAGTTTTTAAGACTTAAATGATCATGTTCCTCTCCCCTTTCAAACACTATAACATAATTTTAGGAATTGAATGGTTGAGAAAACATCAAGATAAGTTAGATTTATATAATAAAATAATACAATGCATAGATGAAGACGTAAAAATCTAATGTTTTACAAGGAATCATTAAATTTTCAACTCTAAGAGTAATTTCAATCTTGTAATTTAGGAAATCTATTAGAAAAGGATGTTTGGTTTATGACATTAGTTTGAATTAATTTTTCAAGAAAAAATATTCATTTTCAAATAATATAATATCTTGGAGTAATTTTTATAAGTTTTTTCAAAAGAACTAATTGGATTACCTCCTAAAATAATATTTAACTTTGTGATTGATGTGATCCCAAGTGTTTCACTAGCATCCAAAGCACCTTAGTGAATGAGTGTAGTCGATTTGAGAGAACTAAGGGTTGAATCACAAGATATACTAGACAAGAAAATGATATGTCCTAGATGTTACCCTTGAAAGATTCTATAGTTTTTATTAAACATAAATATGGGACACTAAGGTTATGGATAGATTAGAAAATGCTAAATAAGATCACTATAAAAAACAAGTATCCCATTCATAGAATTGATGATATTTTTTATCAAATGAAATTAGTAACCATGTTTTCAAAGATATAACATTAATTATGGTATCACTAACTCATAATAAAGGATTAATATGTTCATAAAATAATTTTTTAGAACTAGATATGGAAATTATGAATTTGTGGTTATTCCCTTTGAATTAATTAATGCTTTTGTTGCTTTCATGAATTTAATGAATAATGTATTCCAATATTATCTTGACCAATTTGTGTTAGAATTTTTAGATGATATATTAAGCTATTCCATGAATTAACAAGAGCATGATAAACACATAAGGCTAGTATTGTATTGTTTAAGGAAGCACAAGTTATCTAGAAAGTTGTCCAAGTGTTCCTTTTTCCAATAAAAAATTCACTATTTGGGACAAGTAATTTATCATCATGGCCTTGTATTTTATATCTTAAATATTATATTCATTAATAAATGTCCAACACCAAATAATTTACATGAAGTGAGAATATTAATATGGCTTTCCAACTAATATATAGAGTTTTTGGAATATTTTTTAAAATCCTATAACTTCCTTGCAATGAAAAGGAAAGAAGTTTTGGTGGTATCCTAAGTGTGATGCATTTTTTCAAGAGATATAATGCTTGATAACCTTATATTATATTTTTATGATATCTAATCCAAAAAACAATTTTGAAATCTAGCTTGATGCCTGTACGGTGGGTATTGGTGTCATTTTGACTCAAGATGGTAAGGAGGTTGTCTATGAGTCTATGAAACTAAAAACTCATAGAATAGATACCTAACTCATGATTTACAGTTATATTATATAATTATTTCACTCAAGTGGTATAAATTTTTTCTATTATAAAATAATTTTATAATTAAATTAGATCAAATAAGTCTTGTGTACTTTTTTGCTCAAGATGAGCTCAATTCAAGGCAATGAAGATGGCTAGAATTCATCCTTAATTTTGATATTGATATAAATTATATGAAAAAAAAAAATTAGACTAAATGATGATATAATTATCTAAAAATAATTTTTTTCTCTCTCTATTTTGAGTTCTAAAATCAAAAATGCATTATTTGAAAAATAGACATTAGATTTAGAAAGTTTTAAAATATATGCTGAAATAGGATAAAAAAGTTTGGATTCTAATTTTTTAGTGGATCCAAATGGTATGCTAAGACATAAAGGTATAATTTACATTTAAAAATTATGAAATAATATGGAATAGGTTCTAAATGATGTTCATGTTGGACCTCATTATACTCACCCAAGTGTCAATAAAATGACATAAGAGTTGAAAGAATTATACTTTTTGCCTAGTTTGAAGAAATATGTGGCTAACTTTTTATTCATGTTTTTGGAATGATAGCATGTGAAAGTTGAGAATAGTCTTCATGGATGATTGATTTATAATTATTATATAATATAAATGAAGTGGGAAATAATATCAATGGATTTTATCATAGTATTGCCCAAATCTCAAGGTAAACATGATTTAATCCTTGTTGTGATTGATAAATTCATGAAAGTTGCTCACTTTATTTTAGGTAATGTCACGAATGATGATTCCATTATTTAAAAAATATTTGTGAAATAAGTGGTTTACCTTCATGTTTTATGTGAAGTTATCATCTGAAATAGAGACAAGATACTCACTTCTCTATTTTGGCAAATTGTGATGTTTTTCGTATAAAGCTAAATTTTAGTTTATCTTATCACTTGAAAAAAAATGGTCAAACTAATAGGATAAACATTTTTTTTTAGGATATGATAATAATGTATTTAATGGATCAAAAAAACAATTATTAATATTCACTCATTTGGTATAACTTTAATATAATAATACCTACCATTAAATGATCAAGATTGCACCTTTTGAAACTTTATATGGGTAGAAGTGCATAACACCTTTGGGATGGAATAACATGGAAAATTTCATGTTTTAAAATAGAATAAATTTTAAACAATATGATGATAAAATGGTTGTCATGCATCAAAAGTTAAAATCTACCTCTAATTGTCAAAAAGGCTATGCAAATTTGAAAAGAACACATAGAGAGTTTAAAGTAATTGACAGAGTATTTCTAAGGGTATGAGCTCAAAAAAGTTCAATCAATTTTTGAAAAGTTTAAAAATTATCACCATGCTATGTTGATCCTTTTGAAATACTGGTAAAGATCATACTGGTGGCTTATCATCTAGATCTTTCCCCTTTGCTATCTAAAATCTATGATTTTTTCATGTAGTATTGTCAAGAAAATATGTTTCAGATACATCACATTTTTTGAGTTGTAATATTATTTAGGTAGAGGATAAGAAAATAATTCAAATGGATCCCATCAATATTTAGGATTAGTGCAACATTAATTTGTAAAAAATATAATTATAACAAGTATTTGCCTAATGGGAGAAGATGAAATGTTTTTTAGAAGCATTATCCTTACTTTTTCTATGCCATGAATATTGATCCATTCTTAAGGAATGGTGGATGCCATCACCAAACTTGCATAGAATTATAAATATTACTATTTATTGAATGTTTATGCTATAATAAAATTTTTGGTGTGGATTTTATAGGGTGGAAATTTGTATTATTTTCAAAACATTTTCATATTTCACACTAATTATTATTATTATTATTAGATATTTAATTCAACATTACATTCATTTATATTTCATCTGATTATATGATATCTAGTATTGTTGATTACTTATTTTAGCATGGTTACAAGTGTTGCCTTGATTGAGCTAAGTTTGATGGGAAACTCTGAGGGTACTAATGAAGCTGGAAACTATAGGTAAAAATGAAAGCATTATTTAGATGGAATCACCGCCCTAGACCAAAACAATTTTTATTATTTGATTTTAGATTTGAGTTATGTTGTGCATTTGTTCTATGTAGTTGATTTCTAGTCATTTAATTAATTTTTATGGTTATTAATTTTCATTATTATAATGTAACCAATTAGTATTGAGTTATGAATAGTATATTTCTAATATCAATAAATCAAGATTTGTTTATATCAAGATGCAGTTTGGCTTTTGAGTGCATTCAAGATGGATGTTAAAGGTTTGGTGATCTTTAACTATTTTGTGTACATTTATATTTAGACCATTTGGAGGAATGAGTGAATGGCTACATTGATTAATTTATACCAAGGGATGAATTAATACTAATAAATCACAATGGATTTATTAAAAATTATTAGTCAAACTATAAGTTGTAAGAACTTAGGTTGATATCATATTTCATGGGGTTAATAAACTCAAACATATGGTAATGTGGGAGTTGAATTATGTCATATCACTCAATTAGGGTTTCATTCAAAATTATAAATAAGTCAATGTTTGTTTTTTAGACCATGCATGAAGATAATAGGGAACACACAGGGCGATAAAGGTTTTAAACTTGGAAAAATGAATGTAAAATTAGGTAATGGGATTTATAGATACTCATTATTGTGTTTAGTGTATTTTCACTTTGCAAAACATAGGATTCTACCATATGGAACTAATGTTAAATATGAGTGGATAATGTGCAAATAAGGGTGTGTGAGAATGCTTTAAAAATAAGGATAAAAGAGGATGGAAAATGAAATAAATAAGAGATAGATCTTTAATGATCTTATTTCTAGTAGTACATTATATATCTAAATGAGTAAGTGGTCAAACATTTGTTTATGGAATGAATGTTTTACTAGGTTCTTGTAAATTTTATACAATACTTGTTTATGGTTCAGAAGCATTATGTGGCACCTAAAAAGACCTAAACCAAATATTAAGTAGTCGATAAAATCACTTATGGTGAGACTTTATGGTCTCGACTCACTCTAGATATCATATAGGAGAACTATTAAAATGACAAACATGATTGGTTATTGTTGGTTTATGTTTTGGATGGATTTTTTAAGTCTATTATTATTTTGGATTTTGACTTTGAACCCTAGTATGAGGAGGAAATTATTGCTTTGACTACTCTACAGTTTTATGGAGTGTATTTTATGGTGTGTTGATCTATTTTATAGTCACTACAATTTAGTGACATTTGGTTTTCCTATTCACTTATGGTTTTAATTTTTGGCTTGGAACCCTAAAACTATTACCTTGACTCTATCTGCACCATACTAGTAAGAGTATCTATGTGTTCTAATTTAGTCATTGGTTATTTATTTATATTCGTAACTAATGGTTAGGGTGGGTACTAATAACCCACTAATGTATGGGTAGTTCATTACACACATGGATAAACTTTTCATTTATCATCTTAATTATATTATGGATGAAACTTAGTTGCATTAACTAGTTGTGCATTCGTTATTGTATGGATTTAATGTGGATTATAAGGAATATTAGTTAAATTCATTATGAGATATAAAGATACTTTGTATCAATATAATAAATTAATTTTTTTTTATATAATTTGTATTGAATTGGGTTTTTTGTTGTTCTAAAAACTATAAAACATAACTTATTGTATGTTGTGGTGTATTGAATTTTGTCATCTTAAGTTATAAATATTTTAATTAATTATTTTTAGCTTGTCTATTTGAATCAGTATTGGTATCATGGTTTCCAATGTGTGTGCTTAGTAATGATGATTACAATCACCTTATGGGTTTATATTTTGTGTATTACACTAGATGCAAATAGAATATAATGCATTATTGGAATCTGTGAAGTTATATGGATACCTTACCTAATCAATTTTTATTTTTATTTAATTAATAATTAGAATGAATGTAATTGATCACTTTCTTGAGTGGACATGTTTGCTATTTAAGTATTTATGACTATTTAAATTTAATTATTTTAATTATGAAATCAATTTATTAATATGAAGTATGCTTTTATTTGTATTTCCTCTATAGGTAAATATAACTATTTGTTTGTATATTTTTTTCAATTTAGTAATTGTTAAATTTTTTATTCATATCCTACATAACTAAAAATTGATTAATTTATGATATTGTGAAATGTGTAAATCAGAGGTAAAATTAGTTACAATTGTTATGGAATTATGGGAAATGAATTTGGCATTTTTTTTGAGTTAAAATGACTATGGAAGTAACTCAGTCTGCATATTCTTTTGTTTTGTGTTTGGAATTGCATAATATTTTCAGCATGTTCGATGCAATTATAGTGAAATTTTTAATTCAATGCATGAATTCATTTCTATATTTCAAGGTCAATTAGGTTATTATTTATATTTTGGTAGATAGTATTATTTCATTGATTGCTCATTGTAAAGAATGGCTATTTTTATATAAAGACCCAATCTATTTGGTCTTCATTACCATAACTAAATCATTATGTTACTTAATCAATATACATGATTATCATATTAATATATTGTTGTTATAATAGAATTATGAATGGATCTTGTAGAGTATTAAGGGAGTGGTTTCAATAGTTGTCAATATAAATTACAAAGTGGGAATGTTAATCATGATTGAGTTTGTGTATTCTTGAATGTGCATTAAATGCTAATAACTTAGTTGCCAACTAATCAAGAAGTATTACAAAGGTTTGAATTTGATTTCATTATAATTATTCAAATATGACTCATTTATGTTTAAGGTCATTCATTTTTTTGTTTTGATTTTATATGTGTAAAAGCCTTTGTAGTGAAGTGTAGTATATAATTAGACCTTTTGTAATATAGAATTAGACCTTTAAGTGGAGTGGCTATAGTTTTATTTTTTAACCTGCCTAATTTTTGATAAATTAACATGTAATGTACCATTGATATATGTTGATTTAAGGTTCATTACACTCATCTTGAGTAACAAATATGGATTATCAAGTTATTTTTATAAAATGGTCTTTTCATTATTTTATGTAGGTCTAATTATTGAAGTAAATGAGTTGAATTGTAAATTTCTATCCATTTGATTTTGAATCATTAATAGAAAATTATTGTGGAGTTAAATATATTCAATTTTTTGATTAAGGATGGTATTATATACAAATGATTAAATAAGTCTTTGTTTAGACTTATTTAAGTCTTGAGGATCTTATTAATTGATTTAATACCATCAAATAAAAATCATTTAACATAAGTAATTTACCTTATGTAAAACAAAATTATGTATGGTTACAATAACTCTTTCTTATCTAAATAAATCACTTGCCTAATTATTATGTTGTTACACAAGATTAAATCTAATACTATGGTAATGGTATTAAAGATTAAATTGACATAATATTGATGAAGAGTTTTAATATAATACTCTACATCAATGTGTTTAATGTGGTTTTTCATTATCTTAAATTGAACCTTATTATAGGTGGTAATTGAATGTTAATTCAATATTGTAGTTATACATTTCATATGTTTATCTCATAAATAATATTTGTGATAAGTATGTTAATACTCACCCCAAATATTATTGGGTTAGAAAACCTAATTATGGATAATTATTTCTAAATTGGTACACATGATATTATATAATGGATGAATATATTTTTATAATATTTATAAAGAAAACTATATCAAAGTTTTATTGTGTTTTTGTTACTTTGAAAAATGGTAAGTAGTCAAGCTTAACCTCACTAGTGAAATAAAAGTTTAATGAGCTATGAGAATACACTAGAAGGAAAAACATATTGCTTGAATAGTGTCAATTAACTTGGTGGCATGGTAAACATGTACCTTCTTTAGGATTTTTTTACTTATTTAATCATCTATGAGTAAGGTGGTTCAAGCTGCGATCAATACTGCCATTAGTGAGCATGAGTAAATTTAAATGAGATTTCTTGTTTGAAACACTAACTTGAAGTTAAAATTTTAAATTAAATTGATTTTTATTTCATTCATGTGTTTTATGATTTAAATTACCATGGTAAATCAATAATTTAGAGTAGTGTATCTGATTTCATAATTAGTAGATTTATGTGATAGTGTTTTGAATAATTGTTCGATCCTAATACCTTGGTTTTCCATGACAAAAACTATAGATAATAGTTATTGTTACACAAATGTTATATATATTCATTTTGAGAATGCTCATAATTAATAAAAATTTAATATTTAAATGTATATTACATTAATGTTTTTTTTTTTGGAATTTGAGATCTTAACCCCCTTGGGAATAATTTTTTTAAATTGTATATTGGGGGTTATGACAATTTTAGTTGTAGGAATAGTAGTGGAATCTCTCATGGGTTCTAACACACTATTTACTATAAAAAAGGTAAAAATTAATCAATAAAACTATGAATAAACTTATTAATATTAAATTTTAAGTTAACATCATTAAATACATTAGACTCATTACCTTACATATCATTATCATCACATTATATTTATGAAGTAGTGGAGATTACATCATAATTTGTTTTAGTAATAACTACTTTCAAGGAAATATTATCACATTTTTTATAAGGATAATAATTATTATTATGACAATTCATTTTGTAATAAACATGAGAATTAACACACTCATCATATGTTCTTTCTAGAGAGGGAGAATAAAAAATATCATAGTTTTATAAATCATTATCCATTATAAGAGGAGAGAGATAAACATAACATTTATTTGCATCTTTTTATACTTCACAATATGTAATAGGAATGTCATGTATATTTTTGACATTATTTGACATTTATAGTGAAAGAGAAGAGATATCACATTCTTTTATATACTTTTCTATGTCTAGAGAGAGAGGGAAAATCATTATCCTTTATATCATTTTAAATTTTTAGAGAAGGGATAGAAACATCATGAACATCCAAATGCATATCATATACACATTTGATTACCATATTTACCCATTATATGTAATAATATAAAAAAATTATGGGGTGATTATTGAGGTCTGTTCCTAGTGTTGGTTGTAAGGCATTAATTTTATCATTAATGCCAAAGTTAAGTTGAATATCCTTCATGTCAAAAGTCAAAATTTATGTAATGCTTGGTGAAGTGATATGTGAAAAAGAAGCTTGATCTCTCTATTGAGAGGAAATTTGAAGGCAACTATATACTTTTTCTAAGGATTAATGATATGTCAAGATCATGTTTAAGATATGAGGGAAGCATCTTGATTGAGATATAAGTATTAAAGAGCACACAAGGTTAGTGCATGGGCATGGGTAAATAAGTACTTGTATTATATATGAGGTATTGGTACAAGATAGTGATATGAAAAGCTCATAAATCTTTTCAGAATAGCTTTGTCTTTAAAGTATTATTGGAGTGAAGTGTGTAAGATTGATATGGCAGTCATTTTATTATTGTAGATGTTATTATATTTTATGTGTGTATATGTTGAGTGCATAATAATAAATAGACACTCATATTTTATGTTTATTAATGAAACAATATTTTGCTGTAAAAAACAACCTACCTTTCCTATTTAATAGTAACTCCATGTATTTTTGATGTGCTCTATTCTTGAGACCCACATGGTGATTATGAATACATTTACAGAGACTTATTATGTGATGTCTATGTTATGAAAACTATGGTAATGGTCTTCAAGAGTGATCCTATTGGTTATGAGTTCTTTTAGAAATCCATCATGATATCAAATAAACTCTTGCATCTATTGCTTAGTGACATGTCTTTTTTTGTGCAAAGCGTATTTAATATTTACCATTTATACATTATTGGTTTTTGCATTTATGTATTTTTGTGTGTAGGCTATGCAAGGTTTTAGGCTCTTTTTTATTGAGTCATTCAGTTTTTGACTCTATTAAAAAGACTCAAAAATACTAAATATTGGCATTCGATATTGATCCAACATGGAATTTGATTCTCTTCACTCTTTTAGTTGAAAATATGGGAGGTACCCTTGATTTACTTGTGGTTTTAGATTTTATGGATTCGGGGCATGATCTGATCCTTATAGTCATCACTAGTGTTTTACTCAAATATTGTTTTTTTAATCTATTTATGGAAGAAGGTAAAACTAAAAGAGGGGTAGAGGTTGGTAGAACCTAGATGGGTGTCTGCCTTATAATCAAGATGGTTTTAGATACTCTTCTTTAGATTAGGAAGATGACTTCCAATAAGAGAAAACTAGAAGATGGTTGGTTAGTCTGGTATATGAGTGGATTGCCTAGAAATCTAGATTCAATAAGTGTGAGCTATCTAGGAGGCTATTAGTTCACCTTTTTATACATTTTAATGTTGAAAATAAATGTTTCATAACATAAAACTACTATATCTAAAAAATTACTTTTCAAAGAAATTCTAGTGTTCTAAGAAAATGACATTAAGGTGAATGATATATTATTAAATAAGTATTTAGTTTAGGTAAGGTTACTATTTTTGGTTTGTGAGGTGGTAAGGGGTTCAAAAAATAGGGTTTTGATTAAGTTTGGTGCATATTTGATGTTTTCTAGTTTTGGTAAAAAGTGTTCACATAGTGACCATCAATGGTTAGGGTGATTGTTAATGGTTAGAGGTGGTCATCAATGGTTGGGTGATAGTTGGTAGTTTGATAGTCAACCATCGATGGTCAGAGTGATTGTCAGTAGTTTGACAATTGACCATCAGTGGTCAGAGTGATTGTCAATGGTTATTATATAAAGGTTTGGTTAAGGTAAAAGGATAGACTATGGATAAATTATAGATAGATGGGTAGGTTGGTGGAGGTATGGTTAAGGGTCAAAATGGGTCAAAAGGTGGTGTTTAAGAGGTAGAAAATAATTTTAAAAAATTAATTATTAGTCCTAATAAGAGATATATACTTAGCTTGATTATTGAAGTTGGTTGAATATGTTGGTGGAGTTAAGACGAATTTTGACAAAGTAAGGTTGCCTATGGTTGTAAAGTAATTTTAGCAGAGTGTTAGGTCTCTATTATGTTGGATGGTTGGCTGAATTGAAGACCTATAAAATAAAATCCTGATGAAGAAGTCTTATCCAAAAAGTTCATAGATCCAATTCTTGGTCGTACTCTACTTTTATAGGGAAAGAGAGATGGAGGTAGAAGGTTCCATAAGAGGTTTGGTTACTAATTTTGATGCATCATTTTTGTGTTAATAATGGGTAAGGTGAACATATTAAATTATGATATGTTATCTTGACCATCATGAGTTATCTTTATTCAGGTATAAAATACCTAACCATCAGTGGTCAGCCTAACAATCAGTGGTTATGTTGAGTATTAGTGGTTGAGTATCCAGAGCTAAAAGGGTCAAAGTGGATTAAAAGGTTTAGGTTAAGGGTTAAAGGTGAAATTTTGGTCAAGGTAAGTTTATAAGGTGATTTTTTACATAGAGTGTTTTGACTTGAATTTAAATTTGAAAGGGAGTGAATGGTAGGTTTGGTATCCACGGATATTTTAAAATATAAAATCATAGTGTGTAGTTTTGTAGTGTCTAAATTTTGCCCCTTTTTGTTATGCCATTTATATCAACAAGCTGTAAAATAAAAACATATTATTAGTAAAAGCTTTGGTTGCCCTGAGTGTGAGATTACATGTTCCCTCTTAAATTAGGAATTGATGAGGTGAAATAGAATTACGTATGGGTTTGATGAGTGGTTATGTGGGTGAAAAGGTAGGTGACAAGGGTAGTTGATGAGGCTGAGCATTGAGGCACAACCATGTAAACAAAATGTGACTAAGTATGATATCTAATATCATGTATAGACTAAGATTCCAATGTTGGTTAAAATAAGGTTAGTTCTATAAGGATAAGTGATAGGGTAACCAGGCCCTAGTAGTAGGCATAGTTGATCATGTTACTATATAAGTCTCCTAGATAAAGTCAGTATATTTTAGTTACAAGGTAGGAAGTTCTCCTAATAATACATAAAAAATGGTTGGTTGTGCATGAGGTGGTGTAAATTCAAATGTTTATCATGGAAAGGTAATTAGTGTAGTCAAAATGACCAAGTCAAGGTCATCACAAAATATGTGAATAGTTTGGATCAAAATGGCCAATGTCAAGGTAGGCATGGTTAGGTGGTTGGTTGGTTGGATAGGATGTTTTCTAATGGGTCATGATTGGTTTTATGATAATAGGTTCTATTTAAAGTTTATTTAATGGTGTTGAAATGGGTTTCCCTTGTTTGATGTACTACATGGTTTGGTTGGGTAAAAGTTAGTTTGATGTACTACTTGGTTTGGTTGGGTAAAAGTTTTGGTAGAGAAGCAAAATCTCTAATGGTTGAGGTTGATGGAGAAGGTGCTCTCCAATGGTTCATGTTTAAGGTAAGGTGGGTTGGTTGGAGGAATTCAAATGGTTAAGCCTAATTTCATTAGCACTTGGTTTGGTTTGGTTGAAGGTTTGGATACAAAGGCAATCTCAAGAGGTTGGGGGAGAAGGTGACCCCCCAATGGTTGAGTGGTCTTTCAAATGGGTTTTCCCAATTTTATGTACCACTCAGTTTGGGTTTGGTAGGAGAAGGGTATCTTTTGTTGGTTTATGGTTTGTTTGTAGAGAATAGGTGCACTCTAAAGAGGTGGAGAAGGTGACTCCTAAATAGGTTCACTAATTGTTTAGTTTTATGGGTTGGTTTCAATGACTCAAAAGGGGGAAGATACATCTTCCTAAGTGGTCATGAAAGTATGAGGAGGAGGATAAACACTCTGATTAACAAAGACCATGATGGAAAGATGGGTGGGCTTATAAACATAAAATCTTATTATGATTTTGCTTTGTTGTTAGTTCGATGGTTAAAAAAAGGTAGCTTGATCACATCATGTCAAGTGAGTTCAAAAATTTATTTATTTTTAGAGGAAGAAAGGGGAGATGAAGGATAGGTAATGGGTGATAGGTAGTTTAACCTTATCATGGGGATGGCTTGGCCATTTTATAGGTGACCTAAGAACCATGATAGAAAAGTCCATGTCACATTATAGGTTTAGAGTGATCGATGCAAGAAGTCTACTGATGTTATTGTGAAATTTTATTGCATTTTTCTTGGGATTAATTGGTGTCTAATTTTGATATAGGGTTTTTTTTATTTCTTAGTTTGATATGTTTGGGAAGCTGATCGATATGGGAAGATTTAAATGATTGATTTTGATAAAGTTGACTTAGCCATCCTTCAAGGGAGTGGTCTAAGTTTAGATTTCTTAATGTTTGACATATATCCTTTAAGGGATAAATATACCTTATGTTCAATCCATTTTTATTGTTTTGGGGTAGATGTCCTTGAAGGGAGTAGTATACATGCTAGAGATGTTGACCCAAATGATATTTTGGTATCCCCAAATTGTTTACATGTTGGTTTAGATATAAATTATCTATATAAGCCTAAGGTTTTCATTTATGGAAGCAAATTCATATCAAAAAGAGGTTGATGATGGGTAAAAGTGGTGGTTTAAGTGACAATGACCATGATAATCCATGTTAAAAAGGATAGAAAGTACCATGAGGATCATGCCATAGGTAGAGACATGGTATCCATATTTAGGATTAGGCTGAGATTATGATGAATAATCACATGATCATATTTTAATTATTTGTCCTTAAAATAAGTAGACAAATATGATTAAAAATAAAAAATGAGATTAAGATAGACATAAGATGATAAGGAACATGGTTTAACCAAAAAATAAATGCACAACTATGAAAGCATTTATAGAGGTTGAGGTTATAATATGCCTATGATCCATGCTTTCATAAATGTTTGATGTCAATTAAGAGATTATATGTCTCCTAATTACTTTTAGACACTTTATTAAATGTGTAAAATATTTATATTTAAAAAAGGTTAGGTTTGTTAGGTGATAATATCTAATGGTTAGGGGATAAAGTGACTCTTATATAGGTTGGGTGGTGTCCAAATAGGTTTTCCCAATTTGGTATACCATTTGGTTTAGGTTGGGTTGATGGAGAAGGTACTCTCCAAAGGTTTGGGGAGATGGAAAATCTTAAATAGGTTGGTGGAGAAAGGTAATCTCCAATGGTTGGGGGAGAAGGTGAATCACAAATGGTTGGAGATCATAAAAAAATGTGAAAAAGGTGGCCCAAAATGACTAAGGTTAAGGTCATTTGGTTGGTTGTTTGGCTAGCTAATGGAGAAGGGTAATCTCCAATGGTTTCATTCTTAAGGTAAGGTGATTGGTTCATGAGTTCTCAAGTATCCAAGGTAGGATGTGATACTGAGAAAGCATAAATATTTGGTAAGATGGAGAATGGTAATATCCAAAGGTTAGGTAGGTTGGTGGATAAGGTGACTGCACTAGGTAGGGGGAGAAGGTGAGTCTCCAATAAGTGTGGTTGGGTGAAAGAGAAAGGTAATCTCCAACAGTTAAAGTTTGGTTGTTTGATAGGTTTGAGTGGATTTGATTGCTTGGGTAAGGATGATAAGGAGGGTTGGTTTGATAGGTTAGGTAAGTTTGATAAGTTTATTTGATTGGTTGAGGCAAAATAAAGCCAAGGGTTAGTTTGGTCAATTATTAAGATATGGTTTGGGTTGATAAATGGTCAAAGCCTTATGGAGGGAAAGTTCCCCTTAATTTTCTCTTTCCATGGATGATTGAGTGACGAAATGATCCTAAGGTGAAGGTATTGGTTAATAATAGGATTTAGGAGGGGCGAAGATGACTTCATTCACCGTCCAAATAGGTTGTTAGTTTTTTGTTTGTTAATGATTAGTAGGTCAAGTTTGTAGGTTGTGGTTCAGGTGGGATTTCCTCTATTACACCAAAGCTAGAAAAATATTGTTGGGCCTCATTTAAGTAGGTTAGGGTAGGATTGGTTGGTTTGATGGGTTGATATAGGTTTGGGTTATTAGATAGGCTAGTTATGGTTGAGTTAAAAGTTATGTTGATTTTGGTTGATTGATTTGGTTTAGAGGTTAGTTTGATTAGTTAAAAGAGATAAGATAAATGGTTGATTTAGATTGCTGATTGGGTTTATTTGTTTGTTTGGTTTTATTGGTGAGGTAAGTTGGGTTTGGTTATAGGTAATATTTGTTTAGTTGTAGGTGAATTTTGGTTGACTTTAGGTAAGATTGGGTTGATGGTAGGTTTGATTAGGATGATGATGGGTTTGGTTGGTTTGATGATAAGTAGGGTTGGGTGGATGGTTATAAGATTAGGTTGATGGAAAGTTTAGCTGGTTAAATTTTAGGTGAGGTAGGGTTAATGGTTGTTAAGGTTGAGTAGATGGTTGGTAAGTTAGGGTTGATGGTAGGTTCTACAAAATTGATAAGTGGAAGAGGTAGGTTGGTGGGTTCCACATGGGTAAGTGGAAGAGGTTTATTGGTTGGTTTCACATGGGTAAGTGGAAGAGGTTGGTTGGTTGGTTCCACATGGGTAAGTGGAAGAGGTTGGTTGGTTGGTTCCACATGGGTAAGTGAAGGTTGGTTGGTTGGTTCCACATGGTTAAGTGGAAGAGGTTGGTTCCACATGGGTAAGTGGAAGAGGTTGGTTGGTTTCCATGATTGTGATTTTGAAGGAAATTTGAGAAGGTTTCACTTGGTTAACAAGTGGTTTGGTTAAGGGTTAGATTATGGTTTCCTTAGTTATGATTTGATTAAGAAATGAATCTAATGGATGGAGTTCATTATGTTTAGGTCTTTGGTTTATTGGTGTGAATAATAGTGGGTAAAAAAAAATGTTAAATTATGGATTAATCTTGAGTTTATGGGCTAATCAATTGGTTTGATTAAGTTAGTTGGTTTGATAGGTTGGTTTGAGTTGATAGGTTTGGTGGGTTTGATTGCTTGGGTAAGATTAATAAAGTGGATTGGTTTGATAGGTCAGGTAAGGTTCATAAGTTATTTTTATAGTTTTTAGTTGGATGGAAAAGACCAAATATTGATGCTGAAATAAAGAGGGTTGACTTAAGGTGGGTTAGGGTAGTTGATATGATGTTTGGCATAGGTGACCCAATGGCTGATGAGGTTGGATAGGTTGAAGTTAAGGTTGGTTATGATAATTATTAAGTTTGTGTTTATGGGTTATTGGCTGGGTATGATGATGGTTAAATAGTTGTTAATAGGTTTTTGGTTAGTTGTAGTTGATATTTGATTAGTTGTAGGTGACAGTTTATTGGTCATGGATACTAGAAATAAATAACTCTACTTTGATCATCTAGTTCATTAACATTGTAACCAGCTCAAGTGGTAGTTGATAGTTTATTGATTGGTTGTAGTTGAGGTTTTATAGGTGATAGATAGGTTTTAATTGATTGTGGGTGAGGTTGGGTTGGTTGTTGATGAGGTTAGGTTTGTTGTAGGTAAAGTTAGGATCATCAGTGGCTCATGATGCAAGGTAACACTCTAATTTGAGATGGTTGTTCTCCAAGATCTTAACAAAGATTAGATCTCCAAGAGAGAATATATGCTAGTTCCCCATTGAAAAAGATAATGGAGGAAAGATGGTGGATGTTTGATTTTTTATAAATCAAATAAAGAGAAGACAAGAAAAAAGTTAAAAAGTCAAAATACACACTAAAGTATGTCACCTTCTAGGTTTCTTTTTAGTCTCTCTGTTGGCTTATGCCTTAACATATAAATAATGTTGGAAGACATGGCTTGCAGAGTAGATACTAGAAAATAAGTTTATGGTTTGTTTTATGTTAGTTATTAATCTCAAAACTTGTTTTTAAAGTCAGTATGTGGCTTGGTATTAGGGCCTACCCCCTCACTTCACACACTATAGTGATAAGGGTGTTGGTTTCTTAGCCAATATATATTGATTTCTATAGTTTAGACTAAATTAAAGAGCTGAGTTTTGGTTTCTCTTGGTACTGAAGTCTAAGTAAGCTAGCCAAAGGGTGGAGGTTTATAGCTAGGTGTTGAAATATTGGTCAGGCCTTATGTCAAGTGTTAAGATGTGTTGATTGATATGTGGTTTGGTATGGTGTCCGATAAATAAGTGAAGCTACAATTGAGTACCTTGATTTTAATTTAAATAAATGAGTTAAACATGTAATCAATAAATGTATGTAGTTAATTTTGTACCTAAAATAAATTATCAATTTCATTGTATGAGTAGAGAATAAAGAAGAAGTGGGGATTTGATGTAACTAGGTCTCACTGGGCATGCCATAATGTTTTGTTCTAATTTTTATTTTAATCTATTTATGAAGAAGGTAAAACTAAAGAAGGGGTAAAGGTTGGTAAAACCTATATGGGTGTATGCTCCATAATCTAGAGGATTATAGATACTCTTCTTTGGCTTAGGAAGATGATTTGCAATAAAAGAGAACTAAAAAAGGGTTGGTTAGCTAGCTATATGGTTAGCTAACTAAATTAGTTTTTGTTATGTTGGATGGTTGGATGGAAGGAGGACCTATAAAATAAAATCCTTATGAAGAAGTTTTATCTAGAAAGATCATAGATCCATTTCTTGGTCTTGCTCTCCTTCTTTTATAAGAAAATAGAGATGGCGGTAGAAGGTTCCATAGGAGGTTTGGTTGCTAATTTTAACACATCATGATGCATTAAAAATGGGTAAGGAAAATATATTAAATTATGTCATATTAGCTTGCTCATCATGAGTTTTCTTTATTCAAGTGTGAAAGACCTGACCATCATCGATCAGCCTAACCATCGATAGTGATGTTGATCATTAGTGATCAAGTGTCTAAAGGTAAATGGGTCAAGTTGGATTAAAAGTGTTGGGTCAAGGGTTAAAGTTTGGTCAAGGTCAGTTTAGAAGGTGAGTTGGTCAAAGAGTGTTTCAACTCGAGTTTGTGGTTGAAAGGGTGCCAATGGTAGGTTCAAAATCCAAGGGTATTTTGACATATAGAATCATAGTGTGTAGTTTTGTAGTGTCTATAACTAGTGCTTGAAATTTTATTCAAGACATTGCTAGCTAGTATGGTGTCAATTTTGACGAAAACCAAATAACCTTAGTCATCAATGACAAAAGATATGGGGATGATACTTTGATTGTAGGTGATGATGTAGTTGATTCCAATTCTTATTTGTGGGGGAATAAAGGCTTGAGGCACCTATTTTTTAGACATATCTCATTTATTGAATCCTTTAAATTATTCTAGTTTCTAGTGGTATACCTAGTGGTATCTCTTATCTCCATAAACCCCTTGGATAGAATGGTGCCTATGTTCCCTAACCTAACCTGAGTGGAGGTGTTAAGCCACCTGATGAAGCATGCTCAAGCAGACATAGAGTAATTTCTCTAGCAGAGCATCTACTATGACTAGCAATTACATTAGAGGTAGTTTGGTGAAACTTATGTATTGTGACTAGGTGGTATCAAATGGTAGTCTTTAATCCCACATCACCTTGTTTACCTTGAGCCCACAAGCAATGGCACTCAACCTTTTTTGGTGCAACATTTTTCACATTATAATAACATTTTGACAATTTCATCTCCTATGCTAACTAAACCCTCCATCATGATACTTTTAGAGATGTTCTTATCTTTTTGGGGACATCATTTACTGGTTTAGCTTTGTGTGGCTTATCTCTTAGTCATGGGCCTCATCCCATATGACACCTACTAATTTATATTTGGATCAAATTTTTTTTAAGTTAATCCATCAACCACCATTTTATGTTTCTTGATATTAACCACTACTTATATCTCCTTCATCAGCCATTTATTCAAAGTTTTTTACTTTTAATTTTTTTTTAATTTCCTTCCAAATGATTTAGAAACATATTTTCCCATATGTTTGATGCAAAGGATTATGTAGAAGACTAATAATGGGAAGCATTATTTTTTTAAGTGGGGAGGTATTTATTTATGGTGGGGCTATAATTTTTCAAGTGGGTGAAACTTTATTTTAGAAGTGTTGGCACATTTGTAATAACTAAGTCCTCTTTAATGGTGAAATGGAAGTGGAAAATTCCTCTGAAGTCAGAATTGTTTATATGAGGTTATATTTTTTAATGTAGAGTTACTTTAGAAAGTGGTGTCCATTTACCAAAATAGAGGTGGGGAAACTTTAAAGGGGAGTGATCTTTTATAATGTGGTATACATTTATTTATGAGGGCAGTTTTTATTTAAAAGATGGGGTTATAAACTTTTGTCACATGGTGGCAAATTATTTTTAAAGAAGTTCCTAAATTTTGTATTTGGAAGAAATTTGTTATAGAGAACCTATTTTTTAGGGTGTATTTTTGGAGTGCTTTTTGGCACTTACACTCTATCATTATCATGTTATTAAAGATGAAGGTTTATTATCACCTTATTTATATGTTGTCTTTATTGTACTTGTCATATTGTATTCCTTTCTCTCAAGGATGTATTATTAGCAGAGTTTGGCATTTCATTCTTAGTGTGCATTATTATTTTTGTGCCACTTTTGTACTCATAAATGCATTTTTGGTAGAGCCCAACATCCTAAAATCTTGAGTATGATTTTGTGTCTCACACTTCTCCCTTGTTCTAGGAGCAACTCTCTTTTTCTTGATGTCATCTTTTATAGATTGATCTTGTTTTGGGTCTAAAGCATCATCTCATATTTTTTGTTATATGGGATCTTTATTTGTGGTTACACTAAGAATCATCGAGTCTTTTTCTTCATGTTTTTATTCTCCATGTTGAGAATTTAATCTTCAGTTTTTAAATATCCCATCACCACCAAGGTCTTTTTCTTGAGAGATATTTGTTATATATCTTCAACATTTTTTTGACAATTGACAGTCTCCTTTAAATTTGTTATCAAACTTGATCTCCTTTTGAATAGTAGTTATTCTAGTGAATTAATTATTAGCATGTTAGAATTTGAGTAGTGGATTTAGCCTACTCATATGAATTTGTTTTCATCACTCCATGTAAAATGAGGGGTATGGTGTAGATCTTACTTCTTCATTTGTCATGTTCCTTGCTAACTCTTGGTGCACCACATCTTTTGGTAGTAGATCAAATTCAATTGGTGATCTATTTTTCACTATCAACACATCTAACAATCTATTTTCATAAGATCTATTCTATTGAATTTTAGCATCAAGTTTTTTTTGTAATCAAGCAATGGATCCAAACCACTCATAAAAATTAGAGTTGTATTGAGACTTTTGAGTCCACCATGTGTATTTGTATTTTATGGCATTATGTATATCTAGTTCACCTATTCAACATTATGTTTGAGTATTGAGTCATTTTATTTCTTTGGATAACTTATAGATTATGTTTTTTCTCTCTCAACTTTATCTATTATTACTAGTTTTTGGGTACCTTGAGGTGATATATTTCATCATTGGTGATTCTTTTTTCCTAGTGTTTTGAGATCAATGTTTTTTTATAGATTTAGCCTCATATAGAGTACTAGTTCCTATTTGACTTGGTGTTTATAACTATTCATCATCCATGTAGTCCAGTAAGATGGATTAGTTTCCATAGGGACACTTTGTATTTTACTATGATTTTGTACATGGGTACTTGATTAGGGCTAGTTGCTGAGACCCATCAATATTTTTGCTTTCTCTTTTTTAACTCTATAGTGTATGATTAAGGGAGGGTGTTGGAGTAAAGTGTGTAAGATTGATTTGAGAGTAATTTTATTATTAGAGATGTTATTCTATTTTATGCACATATTTACTGAGTACACAATAACAAATAGACACTATTATTTTATGTTTATTTATATAACAATATTTTATTGCATGAAATAACATATCTTGCCAATTTAATTTGAAATCCATGTATTTTTGATGTGGTCTATTCTATATACCCACATGATGATTGTAAATACAAATATAGAGACTTGTTATGCAATGTATGTGTTATGAAAATTATGGTAATGGTATGCAGGAGTGATCTTGCTAGTTATGATTTATTTTATAACTCCATCAAGGATCATGTTGGAATAATGATATCATTGAAAACTATCTTGTTTGTGTCCAAAGTGTGAGTACTAGGTATATTGAGTATCCTGGTTTAGATCTGTGAAGAAGATGTATGCATGATTCATGGTAAATATTTGTAATTTGGGTTAATAAATTCATGGTAAATTATCCTAATTTGTGTTAAAAATGGGAAAGAGAAAAGGATCTTATTGATGAGTTTCAAGGTCTAGTTTTAAGGCTTAGTCTTTACTTAAATGACCTAGTGAAATGACATAGATCTGGTAGCATGATGAGTTGAGCCATTTGAGATCTATGTGAGCAAGTTTGGTAGTGTATGAGTAGGATGTGATATCACATGACATGTGGATTAAGATTTGAATACATTTCAAGAGCTTTTAGGGCATGATCAAAGTCTAAGTATGACTAATAATATAAGGTATAATATGTAAAGTGACCTATAGTGGCCTAATGAGTGATAAAGATCATTTACAATGATGCCAGATCTATTAAGAGAATTGATATAAGCGTGAGAATTAATGTTAAGTGTGTGGATTTTTTTTTAAGTCTATACCTAAAGGAGAAAGTATGAAAACTAGTGATAATGTTCATTATGTGCATACAATGTGGTGTTATAGACCTGAGAAGATATTTCTTGTACTCATTGGTTTATGAAACCTTTACATGAGAGCCCAAAAAATTAATGTAAGTTGGGTAAGTTCAATATCATTATTTTCATAGAATTGGTTTTGAAGATGAGGGGAAATCCTTTATGAACAATTGCTAAGAAGTGAAACCAGTCAAAACCCTCTAAAAGCCCTTATAATGACTTGATAAGAAAGATAAAATAGGTTATGGATCAAAATGGTCCTATTGACATAATTTTATTTTTGAAAAATATAAATTAATCTTCAATATTTTCTTAAATTTTTTTTGTTTATCTTGATAGTGAGTAAGAGTTATAGGAAAACCCTTATTTTTAGGATTTTTGATGTTACAAATAGAGTTGACCAGGTCAAAACATGAAAATGGATGGAGTTGCATTTATAATCTTATGTTTTATGAACATGAAATTTTATTATAATATTCCATACCAAAAATGTGATAAACTGGTCATGGAAATTGGTGTATCACTAAATAGGCATAATGGGCAAAATAGTGAGAAAACTAGGTGAGAAAGAAAATGAGATTAGGGACCAGTTATTTAGGAATAGGGACTTATCCTAATGCATGGGGACATTAATAAATACATATGCATAATATAACCTTTATTTATAATTATTTATGATGCATATACTCGAAAAAAAAAATTGTCATCAAATTGGTTTGTCTAACGTAGTGAAGTCTATGTAGAGTGAAGTAGTGAGATTGGTCTGTAATACCCATATTGATATATGAAAATGAAATTTACACACACACACACAGATATATATATATATATATATATATAATTATGATAATTTTTAACAAAAAATAATTTTAATATCACATAAGTATTCCCACTGGTGTTTTATGACTTAGTTTTCTTGAATGTCTTTTTGGTGCTCAAGGCAAGTTTTTGAGTGTGTGTGAAAATGATGTTTTAGAATCATTTTACACTAAGTTAGAGGATAAAATAATATTTAAGGTGTTATAATGGTTTAATAGGATAATTATATATATTTTTCATCATTTTAATTCCTTTTTCAAGTATGGAGAGCCAAATGTTTTTGATTGTTTATTGACAGTGTTTGGTGGTTTTGAGTAACTATTTGTAAGAGTGTTCCTAAGGCCTTTTGGCCTATGTCGTGAAGATAAAATATTTTTTATAATTATATAAATTCAGAAATATAATATATATTTTATATTATTTATTTTTTATGCATCAAATTTTTTCACATGGTTCAAATTTACAAGACAGACTTTCTGGCAGTCAAAAGGCCTATTAGCAAGAAGACCTAATTAGATGGCTCAAGGAGTGAAAAGAGCCAAATGGTGTAGGGGACATAAGGTGAGATTATTATGGGTATATTAAAGTGAAATATTAATTTTTTTAATAAATTTTTAAGTCTCAAAGTTTTTAAAGGATTTATAAGTGAAATGTGTGCTTAAAGAAGGCCTAATTACATTAGGTCTCTATTAGGCCTAATGGTGGTTTTAACCCTTAAAGGTAATGACCGGCATATGTAATGTTTGTTTTACTTGTAAAAAGTGTTTATTGATATATTTAAATAATAATAAAAGTATCATGGTGTCATTTTACAACCAATATGGGTATGAGAAAGAATCAAGTATAAAGTCAAGGCCTAATAAGCCTATTTTGACTAGTTAGAATATTGGGCTATTGAGTAAAGGATATAGAGTATTTTGAGATAAGGTTAAGGGATTTAAGATAATAATATAACTTAATTTAATATTTCATGATTATTTAACTATGTTTTTTTAGGTATTGATAAAGGCAATTTGACCAAATTCTACCAAAGAGAGGGTTAATTGAGTAAGAAGGCCTAATAGGTTGTTTGAGAGAGAAAGAAGTGTGAGAAGAGAAAACAAATGAGATCATATTCATTTAAGTAATAAATAGGTGTCCAAGGGTGATAATGTATTCAAGGTATCTAAGTTGGTACTTGGTTGCCTAGGGTGTTGGAGCCTCCTTGTAGGTTGAAGCTTGTTAAATGCATTAGTTGAATGTGTTCTTGACTAAGGGGTTGGTGATCCTTGTGAGGTTGGTGACTCACTAAAGGTTAATTGCTTGATTATATTATATTATTCTAAGTTATACATTATTATTTTTTCTTCCCCTAGAGGTTTTCACACATATATCTCATGTCCTTATATTGTTTGCTTTTATAGATCCTTATGTGTGTATTAATTGATGTATGTAAGTGAATGAATGCTTCATGAATCTTAAGTGTAATTATAAGACTATTTTAATATAAATAATTCACCCCTCCCTTGTATTATTTTTAATTCTAACATTTTTTATCATATTAGGTCCTTTAAATAAGGTCTTACAACTTAAACAATATTCTAAACAAGCTAATATGGCTAGTCAAACACAAAGTGGTTTTTATATAGGCAAATATCCATTGTTAAATGGATCCAATTATGCATTTTAGAGTGTTGGGATGAATAAATATCGAATTCATTAAGGTCATGATGTTTGGAAACTAGTCTTGGATGGGTATACAACACCTCTTATTCCTCCTATAAATGCAACAAGTAAGAAGGCTAGTGACAATAGCTCAAAAGTAATGAATGTTATTATGTTTGGCCTATTAGAGGAAAAAATTGTGAATATAATGAACTATATATATTCCAAAGAAATGTTTGATAGTTTAAAAATATTCATGATGTAGACTCTAAGGTCAAACTATCCATGTTGCAAACCCATAGAGGATAATTTGAAAGACTAAAGATCAATGAAGATGAGACCATTGTAGCCTACTTGTTGAGGTTTGGTGAAGTGGTCAATATCATAAGAGGTCTAGGAGAATAATTGAAATATACTACTAATATCCAAAAGTTTTTGAGGTCTCCAACTCCTAAATTTGATTCCAATGTATGTGATATTGAAAAAATATAAGATCTAGACAAGCTAAATATGGATGGACTTCATCAAACCATAATAGCCTATTAGATGAGGACAAGTGAAGGAATACCTACAAAGAAGGAAGTTTAATTCAAGGTAGAAAATAAGATAAAATAGAAGAAGTCACAAGGTAAGAAATTCAAAGATAATGATGATGAGTTGAAAGTTATGTTTGCAGGAAAATTGAAGATAAGTTTACGTAAATATAAGGGTAACATTCCTTTTAAATTCTTCAATTTTGGAGAGGTAGGACACTTTACAAATATATTTCCTCATAATAATAATAATATAAAGGATGATGGAGAGCATGATGAAGATCAAGATGATAATAAAATGTCTTATAAATTTGATAAGAGCAATAAAAAATTTAGAATATATGACAACAAGAAAAGGTTCTTCAAAAATAAAAGGAGTCTTTTCACCAATGAATATTGTAGATCATTTAATGAGAGTGAGAGAAGTGTTTCAGAGAGTGATCATGAAGGTGATGGTCCTGATGTCAATGAGGTTCTCTTCATGGTTGAAGAATCAATCTTCTCAAATCTAGAAGAATCCATATGGATTGGAGGTTTTATTGGTGATTTAGATAAAGAATAAGATGAGGTGGACTTTGAGATTGAGTTGATGAATACACTAGAATAAATTAATATGGTAAAAAAAGAATAGGGTGATGAGATATCTTATCAAATATTATGAAGATTAAATCAACTTTTTTGAAGCCAGACTAAGAAAAAAATCTAAAGAACAAGAGGAAATAGTCATATAGGTGGAGATTCAACTCGAAATTATGATTAAAAGCCTAGAGGTAAAAGAAGAAGAATGTGTAAGGTATGTAGCTAAAGTGAACTCCTTGAGAGCCAAATTGAAACAAGGATCAAATAAGGTCAAGTACTTTGTGAGGTTTGAAAAGAGTACCAATGTTCTAAAAAAACTATTCAATAGTCAAAAGATTATTAATGACAAAATAGGCATTGGATTCATTTGAGATCAAGATAAGGACACTAATGTTATCAAAAAGGTCAAATACCAACCAAATAATGAAGGTGATGATATAACAAAGGTCAACATTATCAGGAAATATAATAATCTAAGGTATGATAATCCTTTCAATGGCTATTGTTATTCATGTAACCAATTTGGTCATAGAGTAAGTCATTACAAAATTCCCTTAAATAATGAATTTTCATTTAACTATGATGAGAACCATCAGCTAAGAAGTATGATTTATTGTATGTTTTCATCTAGAGGAATAATATGTTTCAATTATCATAAGGTTGGTCACATTGAAAAATACTATAAGCATGATTTCTCAAAACAAAAGAAGAGATTTGAGGCTTCTAGAATATAAGATAGTAAGTGGAAACCTAAGATAGTTAATATTGATTACTAGCCTCAAAGTTCAAGTGGACTATTTACCATAGTGGAGGATAATCAACGTATAATAAAATGGCCATAATTTTCTCTATCTACTCAGATTGTCGATGGAGTCAATAACAATAAATCAATCTAGAGTGCTTCTTAAAAGATTGATGATGTTAAGCCAACAGGACTAATCAAGCATAAGAGGATCATGAATGAGGTTTAGTCTTACAAGGACATGGAGATCTAAGAATATCTTGAATTTATGCTTTTATATATCTCTAGAGTAGAGGTGACTCCATTAGGATTCATAGAGACACTCATCCAGTAAACAAAAAACATGAAGGATTCTCGATCATAGGGGGATTTTTGTCATCTTAAGATACTTTAGTTTCAAGTTTCAGTCAAGAATTCTACTATAGGTGTGATCACAAGAGACAAGTCATAAAACGTTTACATGATGACTTGATCAAACCAAGTCATAGTTTTGAAAATGTCTTAAATATTCATGAAGAAAAAGGGAGCCAATCATGTCTCATGAATATGTATGTGATCCTAGTCTTTGATAAAAAAATTGACAAAAAGGATTGATGAGTTTATTTGAGAGAAAAGGTAAGTTGCCCTGGGTCCAAGGATAAAATAGTTGCCAAGAAGATGAACGTTTGTCATTAATGTTAAAGGGGGATAAAGCTCCTATTTCAAAGATCAAGTATTGAACAAGATCCATCTAGATGGAAAGATAATGATCTTTTTTGATTAAAAGTGTTTGGCATCAATGGGGAAATTGTTGAGGTATTTTCTTAGTGTTGGTGTTAAGGCATTAATTTTGTCATTGATGTAAAAGTTAAGTTGAATGTATTTCATGTCAAAAGTCATAATTTATGTCATGTTTGGTGAAGTGATGTGTGAAAAATAATTTTCATCTGTATGTTAAGAGAAACATTAGAGGTAACCAAGTAATTTTTTTAGGATTAATGATATGTCAATACCATGTTTAAGATACAAAGGAAGCATCTTGATTGAGATATAAGTACTAAGGATCACATAAGGTAAACACATGGGTCAACAAGTCCTTGTATTCTATATGAGGTCTTGGTATAAGATAATGATATGAAAAATCTCATAAGTCTATTGAGATTAGCTTTGTCTTCAAAGGATCATGTTTGAAGAATGATATAATTAAGATTTAGCTTATTTGTGTCCAAACTCTAAGTATTAGGTATCTTGAATAGCCTACTCTAGCTATGTAAAGAAGATGTATGCATGATGTATGGTAAATATTTATGATTTGGTTTAGTACAATCATTATAAATTATCTTAAGTTGTGTTAATAATGAGCAAGAGACAAAGGATCATATTCATGAGTTTTAAGGTCTAGTTTTGAGGCTTAATCTATACATGAAAGACCTAGTGAAAAAACATAGGTCTGGTAACATGATGCGTTGAGCCATTTGAGACCTATGTGATCAAGGTTGGGGGTATATGAGCAGCATATTAGATCACATGACATGTGGATGGTGTGTTGAAAACATAAGGCCTAGTATGCAAATTAGCATATAGTGTGATGTAATTTTAAAAAGTGTGAGAGGTCATGTTATGTGTGTGTAATTTTTTTGAAGTTTATACTGGAAGGATAAAGCATGAAAACTTGTGATAAGGCTCTTTATATGCACAAAATCAGGTGTTACAAACCTGAGAAGAGATTTTTTGTACACATTGGTATGTGTAAAATTTTCATGATATACTTATAACTCCATGGAAGTTATGGAATTTCCATATATTAATTTTTCTAGCATTGGTTTTTAATATGAAAGGTAATCCTTTATGAATGATTTGTAAGAAGTGAAACTAGTCAAAACCCTCCCAAAACTTATATAATGACCTGATAAGAAAGTTATTTCTCAAAATGGTCTTATTAACCTAATTTTATGTTTTTAACATGTAGAGGACTCTTCAAGTTTTACTAATATGGTTTGTATTTGTCTTGATAGTGAGTAGAAGCTACATCAAAACCCTTATTTTTAGGATTTTTGATGTAACGGCTAGGGTTGACAAGATCAAATCATGAAAATGGATGGAGAATGATGTGTATGACTTATATTTTATGACCATGAAATTTTATTATCAGGTTTTAGAACAAAAGAGTGTTAAATTGATCATGGAAGTTTGCCTATAGCTAAAAAGTCCTAACGAGCAAAATAGTGAGAAAACTAGGCCAAAATGAGAATGGCATTAGGGATTGGTTGTATAGGACTAGGTATGGATACCAATGCATGGAAAAATTATTAAATAATTTTCCCTCCTATCCAATTTTTGTATAGTTATTTATTATTCTTATACTCAAGCAAAAAGTTGTCATCAAACTGGTTTTTCTAACATAGTGAAGTTTATGGAGAGTGAAGTAGTGACATTTATTTCTAAGAATAATATTCATATATGAACATAAAATATATATTTTATATATTATATAAGGATTATAAATTTCAACAAAAACACATTTTAATATCACAAAATTATTCCCACAAGTGTTCTATGACTTGATTTTCTGAGCAATGTTTTTGGTGCTACAGGCAACTTTCTGAGTATGTGTGAGAATGATATTTTTCAGTCATTTTACACTAAATTTTTTGATAAAATGATATTTAATGTGTTATAAATGTATCATAGGATAATTTTAATGTATTTTTCCTCTTTTTATATCCTTTTTCAAGTATGGAGAGTCAAATGTTTTTGACTATTTATTGACAATGTTTGGTGGTTTTGAGTATGCCATCTACAAAAGTGTTCTTGAGGCATTTCGGCATGTGTGTTTAATAAAATTTATTTTTTTTAAGGATATTAATTCATAAATATCATATGAATATTATTTTATTTATTTTTGATGTTCAAGTGTTTTCATATGGTTCAAATTTTCAAGACAAACTTTCTAGCAGTGAGAAGGCTTATCGGTGAGTAGACCTAATTGGATGGGTCAATGAGTGAAAAGATCCAAATGGTGTTGGAGACACAAGTAAATATTTTTATGGATATATTAAAGTTAAATATTAATTTTTTCATCCATAATTCAATTTTAAAAGTGTTCAAAGGAGGTATAAGTGAAACATGTGCTTAAGGAAGGCCTAGTTGCATTAGGTTTTTATTAGGCCTAATGGTGGTTTTAGCCATTAAGGGTAGTTTCCAAACTATTTAATGTTTTTTTTAACTTTTTAAACATTTGTATTGATATATTTAAATCATAATAAAATTATTATGATGTCTTTGGCTGATAAATGTGGGTATGAGAAAGAATCAAGTATAAAGTCAAGGGCTAATAAGATTATTTTGACTAGTTAGAATATTGAGCTATTGAGTGAAGGATATATATTTTTTGGAGAGAATTTTAAGGTCTTGAAAATAATAATATAAATGATTTTAATATTAAATGAGTATATAACTATTATTTTTTAGGTTTTGAGTAAAGTTATTTGACCTAATTCTACCAAAGACAGGGCTAATTGAGTGAGAATGCCTAATAGGTTGTTTGAGAGAGAAAGAAGTGTGAGAAGAGAAAATAGAGGAGATAATATTTATTTGAGTAATAAAAATTTGTCTAATGGTGATCATATATTTAAGGTATTTGAGTCGGTACTTTGTTTCCTAAGGGGTTGGAGCCTCCTTATAGGTTGAAGCTTCTTAAATGCACTAGTTAAGTTGGTGCTTAACTAAGAGAGAGTTGGTGGTCTTTGTGGGGTTGGTGCCTCACTAAAATTTTGATTAATTTATTATAGTATAGGAGTATAATTTTTTTATTAGTGTGTTTTCTTCCCGTAGAGGGTTTCTCACATATATCTCATGTCATATTGTTTATTCTCATAGATGATTATGTGTGCATTAATTGATCTATATAAGTGAATGAATGCTTCATGAATCTTAAATGACATTGGAATACTATTTTAATGTAATCTATTCATCCCCATCCCTCTTATTATCTTTAATTCCAATAGTAACAATTGTAAAAATTCTCTTTTCCAAATGTATGATTAAAGCAATCTAAGGAAGAGATAAATGAATTTTGTTCATCCATTTCAACATTAAATTTTTGATTTCCATATTTTATATATATAATAATATTATACCGATATTCATCATAGTCATAAAAATAATCATTATCCTCAAAATAATTTTGTTCATATACATAATTAACATCATTAATCACATGAGCTTTCTTATTTGTCCCTTCATTATCATAAAAAAAAGGCATGGCATGGATAGATAGTATAAAATGTACAAGATGAGAACTATTAAGGTTTTTATCTCGATTATTAATTTTTAATTTTTACCCTAGTAAATTAATCAAGATGAAATAATAATAATAATAATAATAATAATAATAATAATAATAATAATAATAATAATAATAATAATAATAATAACAATAATAATAATAATAAACTTATTTAGGGATGTAAATCCTAGTCAAAAATGGAGGAAACCCTAAGGTGGTCTAACATTTGCATAGTTATATATAGTTTTTTATGTTTAATATTATGTTTTATTTATTTTTATATTATAAGTAACTAATTAAGATATAAAATAATAAATAAATAAATTTTTATTATGATGAAAATTTATACTTATACATCCTAAATGCCTTTATGACTTGTCACCAACTAAATATATAAATAATTAAAAAAAGGGATCACAAGGCTCTTATCTTATTTCATGATCTAATTTTTTTTATTATGAACACTCCTTAAAACCAATATTTAATTCATATTTATACAAACAAATTATGAATTGACTAATAATAATTTTTAGATCACTATCATTACGCTCAGGTCATATATGTTAACACTTATGTTTGGGTTTGACATTACTATCTACGAGTTTTTCACTTCATTTTTCTCACTTGATATGATGCATCTACTTATATAATGTCATATTTCACCTTTATTCACCTTCATATTCACATGAGACAAATTATATTTCTTCTCATTTTTTATAATCCTAGCTATTACAATTTTAATTATAATACCTTGAAGAAGGGTTAGTATTTTGGGTTGAGTTATCCCTAGATTTCCCATGTATACAAGCATATAATACATTTTCAATAATTTTAAATATCTCAAATTGCATTTAGTTAAATATTAATGTGAGTGTGTGAATTTTGAAATAATTAATAATTTTATCCAATAAATGAAAACCTTTTACACCTATGTTACAAGTGTTTAAAAATTCCATGAACAATTTTTTTCACACTGCATAAACTTGACTCAACAAATGTAGTGTATTATTGTCTTCATAAATGAGATAAAATTAAAATAATGAACATAGTCACATACATTCCACTATTGGTCTTATTCAATGAAAATACATGAATTACACATTACTATAACTAATTTTTATAATGGATTATGGCTTCTAAATAACAACATAACACATCCTATCCAACTCTTCTCTCTCTCCCTTATCCCCCTTAGAACAAGTGCCATTGTATAATATATGGAGGGAATGGTTTGAAATAATGAATTCCAATAAACCAATGAAATTTCAACTTCCATCTCGAACCTCCATGTGTTTGAAATCACTAAAAATCCCAAAAATGTATTTTTTGCACCTAAAGTAGAGCTAATTTATCTTTTTGAACATTTTGGGAATTTTATTAAAATCAAGTACCTAATTAAACTTTTAAATATGCTTATCCCTTGATAATTCACTTCATTAATTCCCCAACCTAATCAGCTTTGAACATCAACTAGCATTTTAAAAAAATGTGAAAGCCTTTCACCATGGTAATCAGGCCTTGGGATCTAATACATGCACATAATGTAATATTAATAGTGAACCCTATCAATATTTCATGTCAAACAATTAAAAAAAACCAAAATCAAGACTTTCTTGGTATTTTAGACCTAGCTATCACTATGGGCATTGACCAAAACACACTATAACCTAAACGAGCTTATATGCCCAACTGGTACTAGAAGCCTTCACTAGAAACCTATTTATTCTAATCAAGGTCTCATACCTGATTAAAAAAACCTAATTTTACAATATTATTCCATGACCTAATCATAAGTTTTGTTCTAATTATCACTAAGACACATCACCAATCACTTCATAGACTTAATCAAGATTTTTAACCTTATGTTCACACAAACCTAATCAGAGTATTAAATCTTCATTGAAACTTCCAAGCATTGGTTGGATTCATAAAGACCTAATACGGCTTTATAAATTTTATTATCACTAAAAATAATTACTTAATTATAAAAAGAGATAATCTAACTTTTGGGACTTGATTAACACTACAAGCATACCTCGACTGAGTTGGTGTTTGGTCTACTTAAACTTTGAGCAACATGATAAACTTTTAATACGAAGTGATTTATACCAAAATCAATCATATTGACAAAGTCTATCCATTGGTGTGGAAATGAGAATGAAATTAAGACTTTTAAAATTAATTTCCCAAACAAATCCATGTCAAATAGATAAGAAAATGAGCAAAGAATATTCACCAATTTTTTGTTGATGATTGATTTCTTAAAGCCTTAGATTCTCCTGCCTTAGACACCCAAGTCATTAAAATGTGATATACTACTCACATGGATGGAATACTCATAAAAAAACTATTTTTTACTCAAATAAAAATTACCATGGTATTACCTTCCAAAACTCTAAGTACATTAGCTAATAGTCTTTTTTTTTCTCCATTTCTAGCCCCATCTTACTTGTTTCAAATATGTCATTTTTTCTTTACCACATTTTTTGGATTATATGAACCATAATTTTCTTCCTTTATGGTATTATAACCTCCATATTATTTCATCCTCTCCTAAAGTCTTATCTCTATTTCTCTCCATCCACTTTTGGGCTAAGACCCACCTTTATCTAACCACTTTGACAAGATAATTTGTATTTGATATTTTTCTCGCTTGTCAAGTTTTACCCATAATTAGCAAACCACCTCCTCCTAAATCCTTCTTGAATGTGTCCATTGACTATTAAACTTGTTGTTTTATTCTCCCTTTTTTCACCCCTCACTATTTACAACTCTTATGTCATGGCTAACATCTCCTCTTTCAGCCCCAATGTCATCTCAGCACACTCATCATGTAATTTGGAATATTAAGTATCAACCAAAACCTATAATTATAAATATAAGACAAAATTAACCTCTTAACCTCTCATATTACTCATTATTGTGCCAATCAAATTATCTATCACTATTTCCACATCATCTCATTCTCTACTTGATTTAGAAAATATGAAAACTAAACATTCCTCTTCACACCTTGTGAAATACATTGGATCACCTTATTTACCTTTTAAAGAATATTTTAATTACTCCTTTATCTTCATATCTAAAATTTTAACATCATGTTATTCAATATATTCTTGAGATGATAACAAACTTAATAGATCTATATCATCCTCCCTCTCAAAACTATAAGGTTGTTTCTCCTTAGGATTCATCTTATATAATCCTATATCATTATGCATTCTCTTTATAATGTTACTCAAATTTTCTTCTAGTAACTCTTCTTCTTTTTGAAAATCCATTTGAATTTATCTTGTGAGAGTATTCTCTCCCACTTTTGATTGTTGCAAATGGGTTTCCTCATGTACATATTCTATATAACTATCTTGTTTTCGCACGTTACCACACCCTCTTATCTCCATGATGATTTGAATACAATATTATGTTACTATTATATCCTTACAAACTTTATATTTAACCATTATGGTCATACTCTCCTATCTTTTAATTTATTCACACTTCATGTCATATAAATGATCATACTAGACAAGACCACACTTTTTCATTTTAGTTTCCATATTCTCCATTGCTTAACATACACATTGAACAAACACTTTAATGGAATCAATATTCCCAAAAATCACTTCTTAAAAAATTTCATCATGCCTCATAGACATGGTGTCCCACTCTTAATCCATTATTTCCATGCTTCTCATGGATTCTACTGATATGATGGAATCCAAAAGGACCTTTCTTAATAACCTCCATGTCTATTATTTTCTCATTCTTATTTATAACTGACTATTATTCAAATGGGTGGTCTTCAACCATACTCTCCTTATGTTCATTATATTTCATATCAACTACCAATGTTGTTTCCTTCATGGAACCCTGTAACCCCTTATGGTTGTATTGTTCATTCCCATGTATTATTTTCTTATTAGAAACATATATATTTAGTTAGTTTTCCTTAACTCTTATTCCCTATAAAAGAGATGTAAATTAAAAAATAATTACCTTTAATTACCAATGATGATTATTATTTTTCCCATTCTTGAGATACTGTAACCTCTTTTCCATCATTAAGCATTGTGTCTACTTATTCTTATTCGGTAGATATTGCATCCATATTCACTTGCATGATGATTTTTTCCTCTAAAATATACTCAAATATCTCTTTATCCTTGTTGTTATCAAAATAATATTAGGTATTCTCACATGTGTTTTTCTTTTAAGGAAACCTTACTATCCACATACATATCCTTATACTTATTACTTTTCAGAGTAGTCTTGATTTGTTCATGTGGAAAATTTCATCTCATTTTTCCATCCATGGAAGTATTATTCTTATTTTCTCTCTCAATATTTAAAACATGCATATTACTTAGTCACTCTTATGAAAAATTTTGGTTTACAAAATGACCCAAAAACATGGAGACCATTTGTTCCTAACCACTCACATTTTTCTTACCTTTCCCTCTTCTCCTTACTGATATTTATAATACACACCTTCACTTCTAGATAATCTTTAACATGTAATGTTTATAATCAGGGGGTATTAAATATAACCCTATTAATAATATATGTATATCTCAAATATCCATTTCATGATCTTCTTTGGGCTCTCTTTTATACACAAAAAATTAATCACAAGGATATTTACCTATGTCCTTCACCTTGACCTCTATTGGACCCTTTCTTATACTATAATATATTAATCTTCTTGATTAACCTATCTCCAAATAATATAACATCATTTTTAGGTAAAAAATCCTTATCATTACCTCCTATTTATCATCTTCACTTATAGCTAAAAGATCATAACTTTGTGCAATCATTCTCATCATATCTAGTATTTCATATAATCCTTCACCGATATTTGTTAGGTCATCCACCTATCATGTTCTTCCTTATTTGTATAACATATTTAAAAAATGAGAAGGATTATATTTATAATCCTATAATAGACTCAAAATATAGCCATTATCACATCCTCAACACTTTTATCACACTTGTAATTAACTTATAAATTCTTCTCTTTCACAAATAATATCTCAATTAGTAGACTCATCTTTTATATCTTGAAATTGACTCATACAAGAGCCTCACACACTCAACCTACAATGAAAAAACCTTTATGTGATACCAAATAGTAAAATAAATAGGTATGGTATCCAATTAAGGATAGTCTTTTACACACGTATTACAATGGTTCATTATTCCATGAACACACTTTTTCAAATTACACAGACTTGACTTAGTCAACTTATCATATTTTTCATTAAAAAAATCTATTCCAATGAATAAAATACATACACACAAACATTCCATAATCAAGCTTATTCAATGTAAAAATATGAATAAAATACATAGTATTATTTCTAATTTTTATATAGGATTCCACCTTCAAAATAACATCATAACACTTGTTATCCCCCTCTCTCTCCCTTCTCCCCTCTCAATGAGTTCCATTTTACAATATATGGAGGGAATGGTTTTACCCTTGGCATTATAAGAAACCATTGGCATTCAAAATTCCATTTTATACCTTCATGGACTTGAAATCACATAAAAAATTATAAAAATGTGTTTTTGCACCTATAGGAGACCTAATCACACATTTTGAACATTTTGGGAATTTTAAGAAAAAAATACCTAATTAGGCTTCTATTTATTGTTATTATTATATCATTAACTTAATCCACTCCTTGACCTAATTGGTCTTTAAACACTAATTAATATTGTAGATAAATGATAAAACCTTTCACCATTTTAATTAGGCTTCAAGTTTCGATCCACACACCACATACTACAAGATCCATAGCTGACCCCATCAAGATTTCATCCTTTAATTTTTTAATGAATCAAAACCAAAACCTAATTAATATTTTGGTCCTAACTATCACTATACACATTAGCTAAGAGACACTATGACCTAGTCAGTATTACGATCCTGACTATTACTAAAATTATTTTTTATAAAAATCTCCATCCTAATTGGGGTCTTAAACCTAATTAAAACTTCCCAATTTGACATAATTCATTTGTGAAATAATTAGATGTTCTAGTCTAATTATCACCAAGACATTCAATTAAGCACTTCATAGACTTAATTAGGGATTTTGACCTATTTTGTAATGTGTTCCAAGAATAGGCCTACCAAATACATAATCAAGGTCTCAAATTTCCATGTATTAGTCTTCTTCACCAAAATCTAACCTAAGTTTAGAAACTTGACTAACACTATAAAGATATACTTAAGTCCATGAAGACATAATTAAACTTCTCGAACTTGATTAACACTATAACCATAGTTAGACCAAAGTTGAGTTTGATCTATTTTAAATTTGAGCATGAAGATCAAATTTTCACACAAAGTTATTTGTACCAAATTATATCTTATTGAATTATTCTATCCATTATTTCATAAACTATAATGAAATAAAAACTTTGAAAATTTAAATCCTAAACAAATCAATGCTAAAAAGACAAGCAAATGAATAAAGAAAAATAACCACTCTATTTTGGTTTGACACAAGATTGTATGAACCCTTAAATGATCCCACATAAATAAAATATCATGTGGATTTCAATATAAATTATAATTTTATTAGGATTAAATTTTATACAAGCTTAGAAAACAAAACTTTAACCTTAATATATTGCTTAATTTGTAATTAGTAAAGAACTAGAGTAGTATGTAATTTTAATAAAATCTTTGTAATAATGATTTAATAGTTATAAATTGCTTTAATATTATATACATATATATATATATATATATATATATATATATATATATATATAATATCCTAATTTTTTTTAAGGCATTAATTGGGATCAAAATATGACCCTAATGGATATAACATGTAAATATCAATGGTCAATTAGGAAACTATCTAAAATAAACCAACAAACGCCTTTGATGTTCTTGTTGGCTCTGATTAATAACATTAGATGTTAGCACTCATGGTTATTTGAACTATCCAAAAAATTTAGATAATATAAAGCTAAGTACAACATGATCAGCGATCCATATGATATAATAAATGAGGAACAAAGTGATAAAATAGAATATCATGTAGTCAGATAAGGTAAATAAAATATAATAATAATAACCCAAATGTGATAATAAGTCCTTAAATAAAAATTAAGATTAGATATGTATAAATTCAAATAAATACATGGTGTGATCAATGCTTCTACCAATTTTAGATATCTTCAGGGGTGTACCAAGAACAAGATCATGTATTCTAGTGTGATCTAGTTTTTTGGACATATTTTTCTTTTACCTTAAGAAATGTATTTTAAATATTTTGAATTTTTATTTTTTACTCCAAATATATATATGAAAAAATAGCTATGGGTGATAAATATGTCTGATACAAGAGATCATACACCTAAATATTAAAGTAGATAACCCAATGATTATGATTACTAAATATGGTTAGGCCTACACCTTATAAGAGAGTGTAATCTTGAAACTGACTCAAGTTAGCCTTGAGTGAAAAGGAATAGATAAATGGGGATCATGGATGCTAGCAAAGGTTCCTAAAGCATCATAACATGCTAAGGATGAGGATAGATATGAGATAATTCATGTATGTAGAATATTTTATCATAAAATATAGGAAATTAGATGATAGAAATGTAAGATGAATTAATTATTCTTCATTAGTGGCTAATTAAAGAACAACCAATATTGTATAATCTAAAATAATGCATTCAAAATAGTTTAGATGAAAAGTAACCAAGAAAATAAACACAAGAGTTAATGAAAGAAACATAAAAATAAATGATATAGGTAACCATAACCAAATAATCTCTATTGATCTCTTTTAAAAGTGGAACCCCCTTCTTTTGACAAATAAAAGTATATATAGATGTTTCCAATCTATGACCACTCATCTTCTTTTTGTACATGGCACCAAAAGTGGAGTCTCTTCATATTTTAGCTTATTAAAACTCATGAAGATAAGACAAAATAGGTTATATAATAATAGAATGTGTCCATAATGGATGAATATTAGACAAATATCCTATTCAACATTACAATCCACATTCTTATACAAAACTTTCCTAGACTTAAAATATTGTCTTGTCTTAAGACAATGTCACAAAATCTATGAGAATGCATAAGTTATAGGGAGCTAAATAAATGGTTGGACAAGTAAGAGTCATAGTAATTGCTCAAGGTATCATTTCCATTTTTTACCTCTTACACATTACATAGCTTCCCTTTCAAGTTTTCAACTAAGTATCATACCAAACTACTATCTTTTATATGTTTTCAATAGGCTGGCATAACTACATAGCTTCCCTTGATCGGTTTTAAACCAACTTGGCCCTGCTTATCTTACTAAGTCTTCCCCAATACAAAATTTTATACAAAATTTTCAAAATTTATTCTCTAAATAGTACTTAACTTGAAGGTGGCGGCATGTATGTAAATGAAGGTTGAATGGAAGGGTCATTAGAATAGGACTAAGTAGCCTTGTACTATGTGATGATCTTATAGAGATATGAAGTTGGAATATAGGTACGTGTATTCACAATCTATGTTATAGAGCTAGTGAAAGAAATCAAATATATTTTATATACATTCCAATTTAACATCACTTATTGTATCAAATGTACTAGGGTGCATAATAGAACTTAGTAACCAATAATATAATTGATTTTTACATCATCAATGATGCTTAATGTGGCCTTGGTGTTTGAAACCATTGTATTAATTTATCCACTCAACTGCTCTATCTTGTCTACATGTCTTTGAGCTTGGAGGCTGGTGAAACAATTGTGTAATAATTGGGTCTACCATTCCAGAATGTTGTCTCACACAATATTATTGATATTTAATGATTTTTATAGTGATCTAACCATATCATCCATAGTTTTAGTGATGATTCATGTGGTTACTTTAGTTATGGTGGCTTTTATAAACTCTGCACTAGAACTAGCTAATGTAATATCCAACTATTAGAAAGTTACATGTGATGTAATGGGTTTGATCTATGGTATCATCAAGCATACCTCGATACTCCTCCATGAGAGTGATGAGTTTCAACCTCATCCTTGACATCCTATCCCAATGTCCCCAAAGCACATAGTTTCTATTTTATGCACCAATCATTTTTTAACTCAAAAACAAGTGTCTTGAGTCTACAGTAGCTAGACATTACTTGGTCCCTGATTGCTCAAGTGACCAAATTTGGACAAGTATCCTAAATGATTTTTTCAACTTACTATAATAGAGTCTACAAATTAATGTTCTTGGCATTGATTTGATCAACCTCCTACTCTATCAAGGTGGCCTTTTATGTGATGGACTCTTGGAATGATGTAGTTCCCTCTAACTGCTTCATCGATGGTAACCTAAAAACATGTAATGATGATTCTTGCTAAATTGGAAAGGATTATAAAGTTCTTGTAGTAGATGAAGGATAATGTTTTGGTATGGTCATAATTAGAAGGGAAAATATGGTTCATATAACACCCATAGTTGGAACATCCTAAAGCTAGACTCCTCTCAAACGCAAGGCTAGTTCTTGCTCATTTGTTATAGATATAGATTTGTATTCTTCTTTTAATAGCTACTTTAACCCATATTGTTGTTATTGTTCAAACACTTATTTTTGTTGAACCTTGGCATATTCTTCAGTATTTATTTATGTAATGTATCCATCCTATTTTTTTATTCCTCTAGTACTTTTCAATTTAGTTCTTCCTCATTTTTTTTTGTTCTTGTTGCTCTCCTTTATTATTTTCTTTTTTCCTTCACCTATTATTTTTACACATCCTCTTCTTCCTTATTCTCCTCTTAAATTTAATTATCCTTGTATTTTTTGGCCTTGACCTATGCCTATGCCTCTAAATTAGTCTGCACCTTGGCTACATGAACTTTTACTTCCTATGCTTGATCCTATTGTTTACATCAGGATTCAAATTCTTCTTTCTTCTTCCTCATAGCTTCATCAACATTATAATATGTGAGAGTGGCATACTATAGAGCCTTAATTATTTATGCCTCTACATCTTCTCATTACTTGTCTTATTTTACCTTGGCCTTAACTATGAGCATAACCTATTTATTTATCTACTCTTCATCTATCTTTTTCTAGTATGCCTCCTACACCTACTTTTCTACATTGATATATTATTTTTCGTTTCTTGCTTCCTCAATATCCTATTTTTGTTAAACTTCTACATCGTGGACCTTTTGCTTCACCTTGGATTCTTTAGCTTGGTAGCATGGTTTCTTAGCTTCTTGTTATTGTGCATGTTCCTTCTAGAGCTTATTTTATTCTTAATGTACCCTTTATTCTACTACATAGTCTATTTCCTTGCATGAAGTTTTTTACTCTTCATCAATAGGATGATTTGGTATCAACTCTTCATTATCAAGATCTTTTTATTTGGGTAGTGAATCACTAAACTAGACAACAAAGCTATAAATAGATGTTTTCTTCTACTCTAAAGTAGTTATTCTATGTTTCGTTGGTGCTGAAGTCAAGGAAAGATAATTCTACACTTTTATGTAATAGATGCCCTACCAAATGTGCATTTTTAGAGAGTAGGATAAACCCTATCTTGTCATCAAGTTTTGGGTCTATGCATTATAGTGTGTTGTAGACTATCAATCATGAAACAAATATATCAACAGTTATGAAAGTAGTGGAGAGTTGATCCTCAAAAGCTTTTTCTATTTTCTTGAATTTTTTCAACCTCTTGATGCATAATGTCAACAAAAAAGGATGTCAGGCATGGTGTAATTTCCACCCAAAGACTTGCAATTACCTTATTACACACTTGAATAGTGTGCACTACATTCTAGAAGAAAAACTCCTCCTCCTCCTTCTCATATAGGTTACCTACCATATATTCAAGCATTACCTAGTAGACCTCTTACTAGTAAATTCCCATCTGAGGTAGGGCATAGGTGCTTGTGATCTATGGTACCTTGCAATCATCTATCCAAGTTATTTTACTTCTCATCTTGTACTTTAGTTGAGGTGAAGGTTATTAAGCTATGGACAACTTGTACTTTTTTTTTTGTTTTTTTAATGTTATAGATTCTTGTTATGGATACAATGAAGGAACTACTACACTAGGTGGTATGGTTTGAAGAGGTGTCACATGCCTTACTACATATGATATTTTTTGAGTAACCTTGGCTTATGCCATGGCCATGGTAAAAAAATATAGTAAGCATATAAATGGAAATCTATTTAGATCATGTATATCAATCAATATGCCTTTTAGAAGAAAAGCGACAACATGTTATCCTAGGTACTACATGATGTCTAATGACACCTATGTTTGTGTAGTAATAAGCTCCAAACACTCCACCCACCTTTTCTTGAACATATCCTCATGAGAAAGGGCACCACACTAAGGTGTCCATATCAAATTATAAAATTACTACATTTTTAGAACATAACTATATACTAAAAGGGGGGATGAATTAGTATATTCATTAACTTAGTCCTTTTCTTAACTTCTTAATGTAGATTAAAATTATATGGAGAGGTCACATACACACGAATACACATAACACTAGATAACTATATACTAAAAGGGGGGGATGAATTAGTATATTCATTAACTTAGTCCTTTTTTTAACTTCTTAATGTAGATTAAAACTATATGGAGAGATGACATACACACAAATACACATAACACTAGATATATTATGTAAAACCCAATATGGGAAAAACCACCATGAGAATAGCTACTAGAATATACCAATCTAATCTAGCCTCACAATAAAGAACCTCATTGATTATAATGTTTAAGGGTACAACCCTAAAAAGACACCATACCCTAAATTAAAAGCACCTACTCTAAGAAAGCACCCACTCCCTAACTGATCTCCAACTTAGCTTATCTGATGGCATCTACCTATCATATTCTACTATGGAACTACAACTCTAGATTTTAATATAGATTCATAAATGAATCCAATTCTCTATTCTCTATTATAGGGTTGATCTAGAATTGATCATGATATGCACTTCATCTCTATTCTCTTTCCTTATCTTTTATTTTTTCCCTCTATCTTTTTGTCTCTATATTTATCTATTTGACAAAATTCAATAACAATAGTAATGGCAACATCAACTTATGATTGTATCCTAGATGACATATATAAGCAATTGATCTAAGGTTTCATATATTCTCTATGTTTACACATGTTTACTGATACATCACAGTTAATTATGTTGGACTTTTAGTTCCTATCTTTAACTAAATTTTTCTCACCTCTTGAACTCACACATCACCACCATGATTCTTGGTCTCATTACTAGATTTGGCATATACTATGCTCTAGTTTTTATGCACCTGACATATTACACACATTTAATCAATTACAACAATCAAATTTATTTGTGTCATAATTTATAGAATAATTCAAAGTTCTTTCATGTTATAACACTTGACCATTGCAATGATCATATATTGAAATACTAACCATTGATTTTAATTTTGGTGTCATGATATGATGATCCTCATTCAATCTATTCAACTTTAAAATGCATCTGTTCAATCAAGTTATGATATGTTTTCATTGTATGTTGGATACTTGTATGCTTCTAAGATTTAATGATTCAAATTAAAAATGTGTTTGTTAGATCCTCTTATCTAAGCTCCCATGTGTTGTTATATTTTCAAACTAGCACAAACTTTACATTTGTGTTATTGTTAAACATCAAGCTTTTTATCTCATCTCATTGTTTCATGAGTATTTGGAATGAATATGCTTCATCGATCTCATCAAACAAGCTAAGTCTTTAAATTGCCTTTGTTTCATTAAAAATAAAGCACTTGATCCCATTGAGTCCACTCACTCTATTATATCTTCATTGCATGATCATCTTCTCATTGTTTGATCTTCTAACAAGCTCGATATTTATCTTTGATGAGCTCTCAAGAATGTGAAACTTGGCATTAGTATGTTCCTTGTACACATTACTATAAATTTTTACTATTGAGACTCTTGGCATCCTCATGTTTATCATTGACTATTTTATTTTGAACCACACTATATATTTATTATTCAAGCTCTGTGATTGTGACACTTCTCACTAGCACATTCAATCACAAGTGCCTTTGACATGCTAACTTCACTACATTTCATTAGATATTCAACATATAATTAAGTTCTCACTATTATATATTTTAATAATATCAAACTTTACCTTGTGCATATTTGACTTAGTATGGGGACCATCTCAATATGCTTAGAAGACTAACTTTGCACCTTCTTATCTTTTGTTCTTCTAATCATCTTATTCCAAAATTTGGTCCATATAAGCTAGGCATGATAATAAATAACCCCATATGCTCATATATTCTTAAATCTTTCAAAAATTCTATATATAACACCACTAATCTACTCACTCAAATTCTTCTTCCATATAGCTAACTATGCTTAAAACCACCTGGAAGGCCAACTTTGTTCTATCATATCTTTTGTTGTGCTTCATCATATGGGCTATAACATAGTGCATAATATCCTCTCATAGAAGGGATTCCATCCATATATTCATCTACTCTAAAAACCTTAATATGTGCAAAATATGACATCATAAAAATGCCTACTCAGCTTTTTCTTTCTATCTACAAATTTGAGTATGGGAAAACATTGTCAAAATGCTTGGGAGCCCAGCTTTGCTCATGCATATCTTTTGTCATGCTATATCACATGACTTGAGATTCAACACATAGAAACTAGTCATAAAAATGAAAAAAAATGATATGATTATTTTGTCTTAACACCTCCATGTCTATAAATTTTTACCTCATCAACATGTTTACTTGGCTCTTCTTGAACCCTTTTGAAAATTTGGCTAAGTATAAAAACTAAGTGAATTATATCTAAGTATCCAACTTTGCATCCTCATATCTTATACCATACTTCATCATATGAATTCGAATTTGGTTCATAATAACTAGGGACTAATGTGATCATAACAATATGACCAACTCCCCTAGACTCGTCCATTCATGGTAATGGTGATATCAAAAAACTACCCATTCTTATTTTCCTATCATAGACCTAATATGTCTAGATGAACAATATGAAGATCCGGATGAATTCCACTCATGCACACAAGCACTATAATCATCCCTAAAATTTGATAGGATCCCTTGCACATCCTCGAATCACCATACTTATCCATGAACATCAATGACATCTATGATGCCAATAATCTCCTTTCTAACATCAATGGAAATCATATTGGTAACAATCTCCCCCTTTGTCTTTGATGGAAAACTAAGTGCTTTGATTTTCTAATATTCTACTCCATTTATGGATTTTCTTGCATTGGATTCTAATGAGTATGAATTGAATCTATTCATACCAAACTTGCTCCCTCTTAGCCAATGGCACATTTTCCTAAACTTAGCTTTCATACATACTTTGATCTTATTTAGCATTTGCACTTTTTTGTAAACTTTTGTAGAGATAATTTACACTTATTCTCCCCCTTTGACATTAATGAAAAAGGGACACTTTCTCATTATTTCTTCTACTTTATTAGATAAAGGAGTTTGTCTAATAATATATAATCATCAATTCATTATAAACTTATAAAATTATGCTTACCTAAATTGCCTTTTCTCTCTTCTACTAGGGATTTAAAAAATTCTATGATCCTCCCCCTAGTCTCATGCCCCATCATTAGGATATAGTAATGTGATGTAGTACCCACCACTCTCAACTTCTATCTTAGATACTCAAATTATTCCTCGGGAAGAGGTTTGGTGAATATGTCTATAATTTGATCTTGAGTTGGCACATACTCCATTCTGACCTTTTGATTTACAACATTTTCTCTTAAGAAGTGATACTTGATTGATATGTGCTTGGTTCTTGAATTCATCACTGGATTCTTTGATATCTTAATAGTAATTAAATTATCATAAACAATAAAAATAGGTGATTTTTACTCTACCTTGGTGTATTTTAGTGTTTGCTTCATCCATAATACTTCAGTGTAACATGCCACTACTGTGAGATACTCTACTACTATTATGGAAAGAGTAACTAACTCTTGATTTTTACTTAGCCATGAAACAAGTCTATTTTTAAGGAAAACTTCACCACCACTAGTGTTTCTTGTATCATCCACACTTCCTACCCAATCAAAATCTATATATGGTTTTAAAGTGAAATATTCACTTGTAGGATACCATAGGCCATAACCAATTGTGATCTTTATATATATAAGGATCCTTTTCACTGCATTGACATGTGACTCTTTAAGAGAAGCTTTAAGTCTTGTAACCATGAACACTTCTTGCATGATATCTAGTTTCATGTATTTAGGTATAACAATATACCTATAATTGATCTATACATAGTATGATTTACATCAAGGGAATCATCCTCTTTGCTCAAATTGCATCTAGTTATCATGGGAGTACTAACTTCTTTGATATCTTCCATTCCAAACTTATTGAACATTTCCCTTGCATACTTTGTTTGGGATATAAATATGCCTTCATCAGTTTATGCTATTTATATACCAAGGAAGAAATAAAGTTATCCAAGCATAGACATCTCAAACTCACTTTGAATTTGAGTATCAAAGTCTTTAAACATTCTTTTATTACTCCTACCAAAAATGATTTCATCTACATAAACAACAACAATTAACATATGTTCACCTTTTTATTTAAAGTATAGATTATTGTCTGCACATATTTTATTGAATCCTTATTTTTTTAGGTACTAGTATACTATAAATATTATGCTCTAGGTTTCTATTTTAGACCATATAGATATTTATTTACTTTTCACACTTAATCTTCTTGTTTTGATAGATAAAAACCTTAAGGTTTTTCTGTGTAGACTTCCTCTTCTAGGTTCACATTCAATAAAACAAAAATAACATCCATTTCAAAGATTTAAACTTATCATAAACAAAGAATGCTAGAAACATTCTTATAATTTTCAATCTAGAAACTAGAGCATATATTTCCTCTAAGTCTATGCCCTCAACTTGTGCATATCCATTACACACCAATCTTGCCTTATTTCTTATGAAAATTCCATCCTACTTGAGCTTTTTCCTAAAGACCCATTTTATACCTATAACATTCTTGTTTGAAGGTCTTGAAACTAATTTCTTGGTTTTGTTCTTTTCAATTTGGCTCAGTTTTTCTTACATGGCTTTTAGCCTGTTCTCATCCTTACTAGATTTAACATAGCTCTTAGGCTCAATTTTAGACATTATAGTAAAACTTACTCCTTTTTTTTTACAACTCTTATGCTTTTTTTATCTCCTTAATTCTTATTTCAATGATCTACTCTATATTATTATCCTTTTGAAAAACTCTTGCAGGAGACTTTTCATTTACTTCCTCATGCTCTTCATTAGCTACTTCATCTTCAAAATTTGATTCTTCAATACAAATTTGTTTTTCAGGTTTAACATGTTTAAAACATTCTTCAACCTTGAAATTGATGTTCTCTAAAATATTGTGTAGCCTTTAGTTGTAGCATATGTAGGATTTACTTTGGGTGGAGTAACCATGAAATATTCTTTCATCACATCTTGATTCAAAGCTTCCCAATTTGTCCTCCTTTCTCCTGATATAACATTTGCTATAAAACACTCTAATATAATTAATAGAGGTAAGTTTTAAATACCATAGTTCATAAGGATTTTTTTCACTATTACCCTTAGTTTAACTTTGTCTAAGATATATACTACTATTTGGACTTCTTTTCTCTAGTATCCATCAAGCAACTTGGCCTCTTTTCTCATTTTTTTGGCCATCTCCTTGATTGTCCTATTATTTCATTCAATAAATCCATTATATTATACTGTCCTTGATTTAGATTAATGTATTTTAATTCCATTATTTTTGTATTACTCTATGAACTAATTTGAGGTGAATTCACCACATTTATCAAATTTTAAGCATTTGATTTTTTTTCCAATCTCATTCTCCACCATGGCCCTAAAGTTCTTGAATCTCTCAAATGCCTCTAACTTGTCCTTCAAAAAGGTTATCCATGTCATTATTGAGTAGTAATATAAAAATAACATGAACTATATCACTACTTTAGATCCTCTTATCTTAGTAGGACCACAAAGATCAGTATGAACTAATTCTAAATCCTTTGTAGTTGCATACTCCTTTATTTGAAATCTGACCCTTATTTGATTACTTAGTTGACATTACTTAAAAGTAGTGTTTAAAGTTTTGGTTATCTTATGCATGTGTCTAACACATTTATTTGAGCTCACTTTGACTAGGTTATCAAATTTGATATTTATTTTATCTCACTAACATATTTACTACTTTTAGTTATTTTCCCTTCTAAAACTAGTCTTGCAAATAAATTTAATTTGTAGCCTTCTACATTAAATGTGATGTTCTATCCTTTATAACACTTTTGAATGACACTTATCATATTATTCTTCAATCCTTCAACATAAAGGACATCATGTGCAGGAATTTTTCCATCTATGTTCAAGGTTCCCTAACATCTTATCTTTATTGTAGTATTGTCTCCCAAGCTGATAGATCGTTCTTTAAATTTTATAAATTTGATGAATTTTATCTTGTCACCAATCATTTTTTTTGAGAAACCATTATCTATTACCCACAAATTCTACTCCTTGGCATGGAATGCAATTTGATCAATCATAGATTGATTTTTCAATTTCTACACATCTTTGGGTTTCTTATTTGGCTTCTTTTTTGAGACTTGTGAACATTTTTTCACACTAGGAGGCATGCATTTCTTATTAATTTATGTTTTTTTATCTTAAAAAGTTCATTATACATTTTTTATCTATATGAGAAAAATTATTTCAATTATAGTATATTACTTCTGTATCTAACAAGGGAACAAATGAATTTATGCTTACAAAATTTATTCTCCTTTTAGGTATAAATCTAAAATAAATAGTCTTATGACAAAAATAATTACATGTATAATATAACCACATAAATATGAGGAATACCTAGCCATAACATTTCTATATTTAGTATGAGGAGATATTCTAAACTCTATCTTCTTTAAGTCTCTCACTTTTGTGTACCCAACTACATCAGCTATCTTTATCTTCTTCTTTTCTTAAAGCTTATTTTAACTTTAGATTTCTTCACATCAGTAGTTATTTTATCTTTTTTTTTATTTTCAAGCTTTCCCTTTATTTTCTCTTGATTTTTATTTTACTTTGAAATTGTCATATAGGCTAGAAGATGTACTAGTTATGAAACTTTTTCCTTTCTCATAACCAAAACTAGGTCTCTATTTTAAAGGCTATTAAGAGTTGATCAAATCATAAAGAATGTCTAATCCTCATTTTAGTTTTAGACCTTTGTCTATTTTATCTTTAAATTTATCAAGATCTTTTCTAAAATCCATTATCTCTGCTTCTAAGTTCATTCACTCATTAGATTTATATTATAGATCAATTTTGACTACATCTAATATTTTAGCCCCTTCAACATGTGTCTTTAGGATAACCACCATATAATCATATTTTTAAATATTTTTGGACATTTTCTCAATTTTATTTTTTCCAAGCTTCTTATGTTTTGATTTCTCTTTTCTCATCTTGTCTATTTCCTCTAAAGCACAAATTAGTTCACACTCTATAACCACTTCTCCTTCTTCTTCATCTAAGTATTCAACCTATTCTTGATCCATATAAGTTCATATTATTGTAATTAATATGAATTAATTTTACTCAGACATAAAGGCAATGCCATGGTCATCATCAGAACTATCACTAACATCTAATGAATGACTATTTTCTTTTGTGTATAAACCTTTCTTGTTTTTGAAGAAGATCTTCTTCTTGGAATAGTTGGGTTTCACTATTTTACTAATCTTTTATTTCTTAGACTTATCCTTTTTATTATAAGGGAATTTAGTAGTAAAATTTCCTACTTTACCATAGTTAAATCATTTAAAGGGTAACTTACCTTTGTACTTTCTAGACCCTCTTCATAATGTTTTGACAAAGTTGGATTCTTCTTCATGAGTCTCCTCAGATCCAAATTTAGGTGTTTTTTCCTATAATGTTTTGGATGATTTGAAATTAGATTCTCTCTTGAAGGTATCTTTTTCTCCCATTATTATCTCATAGGCTATGAATATTATAGGTAACTCATCAATAGTGAGTTTATCCAGATCTCTTGCTTCCTCTATTGCTAATATTTTTGAGTCATACCTTGATGGTAGAGATCTTAGGACATTTTTTATAATGATTAGATATTTCATCTCTTATCTAAGGCCTATGATTCCATTTACTAATTTATCTACTCTAAGGAGGTATTCTACAATTTTCTCTTCTTCATTCATTTTAAGGCTTTCAAACTTGACTTTAAACATTTGTATCTTGGCCTACTTTACCTTGTCATCAACTTCATAGATGATTTTCAATTTATTATAGATATCTTGTGAATTTTTATAATTCATCACTTTGTCAAACTTTGAATTATATAATCCACATAGAATATCATTCTTAGCCTTGGCATTGCTCTCATATGCTTTCTTAGTAGCTTGATTAATGGGAGTTGTAGTAGGAGTTGTATATCCATTTAGAACAAACATACATCCATCAAACCTTAATGAAGGTAAATATACTTCCATTTTTATACTATAAAATTCATATTTTGATCCATCAAATAGAGGTGTTTTATTTGAGGAAGATCCTTCTTGACTAGCCATTTGTGTTTACCTCCAAGATCTACCAAAGCTAATAAATATTCTTTCAAGGAATTAGGGCTGTAATACCAACTATTAAAACACAAATATATACTGAGAGGGGTTTAATTAGTATATTTATTAAATAAGTCATTTTATTGACTTTTTAATGAGATTAAAACTATGTGTAGAGATCACATACACACAAATAGACATAACACTTGATATACCATAGAAAACCTAATATAGGAAAAACCACCATAAGAATAGCTATTAGAATCTACCATTTTAATCTAGATTAAAAATAAATAACCTCATTGGTTACAATTTTTAAGGGAACCAACCCTAAGAAGATACCAATCCCCTGATTTAAGAGCACATGCTCTAAAGAAATAACCAATCCTTAACTAAACACAAACTCAGTTTATATAATGGCACCTACCTATTAGATTATACTATGGAGATACAACTCTTTATTTCAATATAGATTCATAAATGAATATAATTATATGTTCTTTATTATAGGTTGGGTCTATAACTGCTCATGCTCTACACTTAACCTCTCTTCTCTTTCCTTCTCTTCTCTTTTCCACCCCTCTATCTCTATGTCTCTATGTTTATCTACTTGGCACAATTCAATAACACTATTAGTGGAAATAGAAACTTATGATTGTATCTTAGATGACATATATAAGAATTTAATCTAGGGTTTCATATATTCTCTATGTTCACGCTTGTTTACCAAAACATCATACTCAGTTCTATTGGACTTTTAGTTATTGTGTTTAACTGCAAGTTTCCCATGTTTTGAACTCATGCATCACCACCATTATTATTGGTATATAGTTTCTATGTACATGCCATATTACACAAATTTTATTGATTACAAAAATCAAAGTTATTCTTTGTGTCATAATTTATGGCTTAACTACAAGTTCCTACATATTACAATGCTTGACTATTGGGATGATCATATCTTTAAATACTAACCATTGATCTTAATTTATGCTCCATGATTTCATGATCCTTATTTAATATGCTTAACTTTAAAATGCATCTATTTGATTAAGTTATGACATTTTTATGCTCTCCACTAGATCCTTATATGCTTCTAAGATTTGATGATTCAAATTTAAAATTTGTTTGTTATATCCTTTGATCTAATCTCCCATGTGCTATTAGGTCTTCAAAATATCATTAAATTTACTTATATCTTATCATTACACATCAAGATATTTATTTCATCTCATTGATTCTTGAGTATTTAGAATGAATATGATCCATCAATCTCATCAATCTAGCCAAATATTTAACTCACCTCTATCTCATTAAACATCAAGAACGTGATCCCATTGAGTCCACTCACTTCATTATATCTTAATTACATGATCATCTGCTCAATGTTTGATCTTTTAACAAGCTCGATATTTATCTTTGATGAGCTCTCAAGAATGTGAGACTTGGAATTATCATGCGCCTTCTACACATTACTATCAGTTCTTTCTATTGAGACACTTGTCATCCTTAGATTCATCATTGAAATTATGAGTTTGAACCACACCATATATTTATTATTCAAGATTCATGATTGTAACACTTGTCATTATCACGTTCACTTGTAGGTGCCTTTTAAATATTGACTTTATTACACATCATTGGATCTTCAATGATTAAGTACTCACCATTAGATACTATAACAAGCTCAAAATTTACCTCGTGTAGATTTGATTAAGTATGGGGACCATCTCAATATGCTTGAAAGGATAACTTTGCACCTTCATATCTTTTTATTCATTCATCAGTATATTCTAAAATTTAGACAATATAAACTAGGCATGATAATTAACAAACCCATATGTTCATCTCTTCTTGAATATTTTATGTGTGATAAATTAATCTACTCACTTATATTATTCTTCCACAAAGCTAACTATGCTTAGAACTTCTCAGAAGGCCAAATTTTTTCTTCCATAGATTTTGTTTTACTTAGTATAATGACCTATAATTTAGTGTATAATATCCCCTTACATAGGGGATTCCATAAATATATTCATGTACTCTATAAAACTTCATATGTGTAAGATATGACATCATAAAAATTCCTACTTAGTTTTTTCTTGGCATCTACAAATTTGACTAAATGTGGGAAAACACTATCAAAATACCCAGGAGCCTAACTTTGCTTATACATATCTTTTGTGACACTACATCACGTGACCTATGATTTAGTGCATATAAACTAGACATAAAAGTTAATAAACCCATATGATCATTTTATCCTAACAATTCCATTTGTTCAAATATTGACCTTATCAACATGCTTACTTAGCTTTGCTTGAACCCTTTTACAAATTTAGCTAAGTATATAAGCTTAGTGAATTCTATTTGAGTAGACAAATTTTCATCCTCATATATTATACCATTATTCGTTACATGACTTAAAATATGGCACATAATAAATAATAACTAATGTGATCATAACCATATGACCAACTCCCACAAAATCACTAATAATATGAAGAACTAGATGAACTATACTCATGCCCATAATCACTTCAATCATCCTTAACCTATGAAAGGATACCTTACACATCCTCAAATATCCATACTCAACCATAAACATTAATTACATCCATAATTCCAATAATCTCCCTTTTGACATAAATGAAAATAATATTACCAATATGCATTGGCTAGCAGCTGGTGTCTAGGTGTACCTCTCCTTTAGGGGACTTCCATTTAGTGAAACATAGTAAAAAAATAAAAAATTGGTACTGGAAGGTCTACTTAGAATTCATGTGCCACTTGTCTATATTCATATTCAACTCTTGAATAAAGTATTCAAGCCATTTAAACTACTCATTATGGTGGATCATATGATGTGTAATGTCAACCACTCCTTTGGGGATTTACTTTGTAGACTTGGTGGTCTATTAAAATCAATGTGAAATTCACTCAACTAAAATGTGCACTAGTTCATATTGTATATCTTTAGTTGGGATTCATCTAGACCCCCAAGCATATGTGTCTGACTTATTGAAAGATATGAGGAATTCTTGACTTATAGGGAGCAAGAGAATTGCCCTGTGTAGACATGCCCAAATCTTTGGCCATTGCTTGGATGTTGATGACGATAATTATATCTATGTTGATGTAAATGTTTCCCTCATTGTATCATCTAAGAATTATTTGCATAATCTCCCCCAAATCACTAAAATTAGGCATTTGAAGAAATCTCTTGATGCTTATGTTTTGTAAATTATGTGAGGATATAAGAGCAAGTGGTTGTGCAACATCTATTAGATCGAGTTAGAAAATTATTTGTTATAAATCTCAGAAGTAAAGAAATATCTTTAGATAATTATATTTAGTCTACCAAAGCACAAAATTGATGCCCATTTATTCATCCTGAGCATCTATCAAATTTTTGATGAGATGTGAATGATCTATGGTATCTAAATATTAAAAATTAGAAACTTTTACTCTTCATGATGGATAAGTTGGCTTGGCTCTGGAACTTTAAATCATAAAATGGTTGAAAGAATGAAATGTATATTCAGTTTGTAACCTTTTGCCTTTATAAATTTCATGCATATTTGTTTCATGTAAATGTTACATTTATCTACCCCTTTGATATTAATTTAAATATTAATGTGGTAAATCTTATTTGATATAGCAATAATGATAGTTAACTATTGGTGTATGTATTGAGATACACCATTATATTATTTGATATCTATACTGGGGTACATGCTAGTGATCTCAACCATTGGTGAATATTAGATCAATTGAACCTAAACTCTAGCATTAACTACTTAGGATGACCATTATACTACTAATATTTCGGATGATGTGACTTGAGCATATATTTCCTAGACTTAATTACTTTCTTTCACTTCTACTAATATCAACAATGATGTATGATCTTGGACTATGATGAAAATGGTGGAAAGAGAGAAGGAAGACACATGGGGGAAGGAGGGTGTGAATGGGGAGAGTGCAGGTCATAGCTATAGGGCAGCGTTGGGAGTGTAGCAATCGGCCCAAGGAGTGTAGTAGTTAGCCCAGGGAGTGCAACAGTCAGCCTAGAGCCTAAGGAGTGCTAGAATGGTTTTTCCCTCACTATTTATAGGTCCATGTGATGCTAAAGAGCCAATTGACATGAGACTTCCCAAGGTTAATGGAAGCCTAGAAAGATGTAAGGAGAGGCCCAAATTGGTCATACCTATGGACATGATTGCTGAGGATATCAACTATTGTACAAATCATTCTCTGTATTGGAAGTTTTTGGGGCTCAAGACTTCAATTGAGTTCTTAGAAGCATGGGCTCAGAGGATATGGGCTCTGAAAGGAGAAATGGATATCACAATGTTAGCCAATAGTTATTTTATGGTCACTTTTACCTAATTAACTGACTATAGCAGAGTCTTTGTTGGAGGTCCATACTTTCACAATTAGGTGGGGTTACTTATCAAGCAGTGGCATGCTGGTTTTATACCTTCAGAGGAATTACCAAATCATGTTCTGGTGTGGGTGTGGCTACCTCACTTTCTAGTGGAATGCTGTCATGAAGATACCCTACAAATGTTTGTGTCCTTCTTGGGAAGGCCAGTCAGTTCATCAATGTCAATCCTTGGGAAAAAGGTAATGATGTATGCCCACATTTGTGTTGAAATCGATCTTAGTAAGCCAATACCTGATGCTATTGAAATGAGTGTAGGACCCTTTTCCTCATTACAATAATTGGATTATGAAACTCTTCCCTTTCAATGTCATCTTTGCCATGCTTATGGTCACTTGCAATGATGGTGTCCCAAATCTAAAATCTTTAAATCTCAGCTTGCTCAACCTACTCATAATCTACTTGTAATTGACAAAGGGAAGGGCCCAATTCTAGGTGAGGTGCCAGAAATTGATGGTTTTATCCTAGTTAAAGGGCGATATAGAAGCATGGGTCAAAAATGGTCTTTAAAGGAAAGACAGGCATATTACTCACTTAACAGATTTGAAATTCTAGATGACCTTAACCAATATGAGGTGAACCCAAGGTTGATGATTTTAGATCAGCAGATTGAGGGCCTAGCCCAGGAGAACAATGTTTTAGTTGATTTAACTAAATAACATGATGTTGGGGATGGGCACAAGGATATGGACTAGCAGATGTTGATATCAGATGTTTTGACTTCCTTAGTTGTTCCCTCTAAAGAAGATGGGAATTTATCTTTAATAGGGAAATTTGGAGAATTAGGAGTAGCAAGGAGTATTAAATCTTCTCCTCACTTGGGACTTTTGTGAAAAGACCTTAAGAAGGTTGGGGCAAAGAAATCAATCAAGCTTAGCAGGAAAATACACCTAGAAAAGATGAAACTAATGGGAGAGACTTTGGTGGAGTCAGGGTCAGTGAAGACTCTAGATGCTCACTTTCTAAATCCTTTGAAATGATTGTACTATCTTAGAATGTAAGTGGTTTAAACAACATCCCTAGACAAAATGATGTTCACAACTTGATTAGAAGTTGAAGACCTGATGTCCTTTTTTTAGGAGACTAAGCTTTCATTAGATGCTATGTCCAGATTAACACCTAAGTTGTGGAGACAAGGGGACTGTCAATGCATTGGGGCTACCAGATCTTCAGGAGGATTAGCTTGCCTTTGGAACCCCCACAAGATCGGCCTCATAGGATGGTTGTCCTCTATGTTTTCCTTGACTATGATGGCTTCTAGCTTTGAGATAGGGGAAGTCATTCTTCTATCCAATGTCTATGCCCTTACTGACTAGTGGGGTAAACAATCCCTATGGGGCCACATTAGTTTTGTCTGCAACTTGGCTCCCTTCCAACCTTGGATTATGGCTGGAGATTTTAACGCTAGTTTGGATTTGATTGAAAAACATGGTGGTATGACAAAGATTGACCCCTCTACTTTTCATATGAAAAATTACATTAAAGTTTTGAATTTTGTCGACATTTAGCCCAATAATAGACAGTTTACTTGGAATAATTAGAGGACTGGCCAACATTGCATTGTTGAGAAACTGGATCATTTTTTCATTTTTGGTTACTAGGTTGGGGGTATGTGGTCTACATGGTCTAAAATTTTGAACTAGAGAGGATTAGATCATTGGCCTATTAAGATAAATAGTGTTTCTAAGTACCAACCTCACTCTACTTCCTTCAGATTCTAACTCATGTGGTTGTGAGATCAGTCATTATTCGAATGTGTTGCCAATTGGTGGAGATGGGGCAGGCCTACCCATGGTATGGTGAAGTATATTTTTTTTAAATCAATGTAGTTTGTGAAGTATAAGCTTAAATAGTGGAATCATCAAAGCTTTGGGAATATTTTTCATGCTAAGGCTGATGTGCAGGCTAAGCTTGATGGTATCATGAGAACAATTAGGAAGGATTGACTAAAATCTTACTTCAAGATGAAGCTCAGGTTGTGAAAGACCTAGAGGAATGCGAGCTATGGGAGGAAGTATTTTTGAAGTAGAAAGTTTAGATAGAATGGCTCCAAGAAGGTGAAAGAAATACTTCTTTTTTATTTCAATCATCCAAAGCCAGGAGGCACGACAACTCTATCTCGGTCCTGGTCAATGAAAGAGGTGAGCAGCTTAATTCCTTTCCTAAAATGTCAAAGGAGGTGGTGCAATATTTCTCTACTCTTTTTAGGGAAGATGCAAATGAGGAATTACCAAAAGAAGCACATATTATATACTATAATCCACCCCTGGTGACGTGTGAAATGAATGAGAATTTAATGAAGGATATCACACTTGGGGAGCTTGAGGTGACTATTTTCCAAATGAATAAGGAGAAAGTGGCTAATCTTGATGGATTCTCAATTGAATTCTATCAAGAATTCTAGGATATTATCAAATTGAATCTTGTAGCTATTGTTTAAGAATCTTAGTAGAATAACCAAATGCTGAAGGCTTTAAATGTGACTTATCTCACCCTCATACTGAAATGTGAAGGAGCTAATAGGCTAAGTCAATTTCTCCCTATATCTCATTGTAATGTTGCTTATAAAATCATATCTAAAATAATTGTAGAAAGGTTAAAAATTGGGCTTAGTGATGTGATTTCTGAAGAACAGTGGTTTTGTGGAAGACAGGCAAATTCTTGATGGTATTGTCATAGTGGTTGAGTCCATTCACTCCATGGCCAACTCCAAGGATAAGGCAATGTTTATTAAGCTAGATATGGCCAAGGCTTTTGATAGGGGTAGATTTTCATTCCTATGTAAGGTTCTCAAAGCTTTTGGTTTTGTAGACGAATGGACTTGATGGGTCATGAGCTACATTTCCTTTGTTTCCTTTTCGATGCTTATCAATGGGGAACATACTGAGTTATTTGGTGCCTCTAGGGGGCTGTGACAATGAGATCCCTTGTCTCCATATCTCTTTCTTCTTATTGTTAAAGGCTTGGGGAGGATGATCAGAAGGAACAGAGAGGATGGGCATATTCAAGTCTGGCGATGGGGGGTAAACTATTGGTGCAGTCTCACTTGCAATTTGTTGATGACACTGTTCTGATGGGCATGGCCATAATGAGTGAAGCCACCAATTTGTACAGGGTGTTGGATGTTTATCTAAAAGTCTCAGGGTAAAAGGTCAATGAAGATAAGTCATCCATATTATTCTTTAATACACCAACTCCCATATAATAGTCAATTGCTCAGACTATGCATTTCTAGATTGGGACTCTCCCCTTGATTTATCTAGGTATTCCTATTACAGTTGGCCGTATATGTAAAGAATCTTGGAAAAATATTTTGGATAGATTTTGGGTGAAGGTGAATCATTGGAATCATAGGTGGCTTTCTTTTGTGGGCTGTGTTTTCAGGTTACCCCAGTAGGAATTGTTAAGGAATTTGACTCAGTTACTAGGAAATTTTTATGGGCTGGTACTTTGATGACCTCAAAATGGAGCTTAGTTAGATGGGAGATGGTCTATAGCCCCAAACAAGATGGGGGGCTTAGCCTAAGGTAGACAAACTTAAATGGAGTTACTTTGGCAGCCAAGCTTTATTAGTGCTGGTGCAATGAACAAGACAAGGCCTAGGCTAGAATTCTCTCTCAAAAGTACTATTCGGGGGCCACTCAGAGTGATATTCCTCATTATCCACTCGTTAGAAAAGGCTTAGTGATATGGAGGACTCTCAAAAAAGGGGCTGCTCTTATTAAGGAAGGCTTATTCTAAATTTGTAAGCGGGGATCCAAGGCTCTCTTTTGGATTGATTCTTGGGATGGTAACCCTCCCATTATTTCTCATTTCCCTAATCTGTCAAAACTTTGCCAGAGATTTCTTGATGCTGGTTGGTCTCAAGTGAGTGACTTTACATCATACATTTCCTATATATAGCTAAAGGTGGCAAAATGGAAAGTGCCTAAGTTTTGGCTAGTTGTTGAAATGTAGGAGGAGCATGATGAGCTATTGAACCTCCTTTCCAGATGTCGATGTAGCTCCCTCCAAGAGGAAGAAGAGCTTGCTTGGTCTCCCAATCCTAAAGGAAATTACACAATTTCTTTTGGATATCATGCTTTATTATCTCAGAGATTGGGTAGGGGAGTAGTACAATGGTGGAGATAGGTTTGGAATAAATTCTCATGGCCAAAATGCAACTGCTTTGTTTGGTTGTTGGCTTGGAACAAGTGCTTGACCTAGGACAATATTTGGAAAAGAGGCTTCCAAGGCCCATCCATTTGTGTTATGTGTGGAGTAGCTAAGGAGGATTCTGCTCACCTATTTTTTCATTGCTCCTTTGCTTTGCAACTCTAGCATTATTGGTGGGATGTATGGCAACACCCCTATCTCCATGTTTCATCCTTGGTCTATTTTTGGAGTGGCATGGGAGAACCCCCCTCAAGGATAAATTTTCTACAAAATGTTCAGTTAGTAGGACCCATCTTTTTGTTGTGGTAGCTCTAGTTAGAGAGAAATAGGCAAATATTCTAGAATGAGAGGATTATGGTGCAACAACTATGGCAGAAAGTCATAGGGATGATTCAAGAGACTGTGCAGGCCAAGAGTGAGGTTTGTCTCCCTTTATCCAAATAGGGTGCTGAGGTGGTGGTGTGCCTAAGATTCTAGTGATTTTCAAGTAATTCAGCTTGATTTAGGAGAGGTCGATAAGGTAAAGAGAAGATTCATAGGGATGGTCTGTGGTAGTAACCTCCCAATGGGTTTCTCAAGATCAATATAGACGGCTCTTCTAGGGGCAATCCTGGCCTTGTGGGTATTAGTGGGATAGGTAGAGACTCTAAAGGTATGGTGAGTTTTATCTTTGTGGTCCATGAGGGCATGTAAACCAACAACATGATGGAAGGCTAGGCTATTCTCTATGCTCTTGAGAAGGTCAGGCATTGGGTTGGCGTAGGATCATTTGTTAATTGGATTCTCAAGTCGTGATCAACCTATTTGTTAAGAGGAAAGTGCCAGATGTCAATTGGCAATTGGCTGGGATTGTTCAACAGATTTTGAGGATTATCTCACTCATGGATACAATTAGGTTTGTTCATATTCTCCATGAATGGAATAGAGTAGCAGATTGCTTGGCAAAATGGGTGTCCAAGCATTTAGATGGTGGTAATTCTGAGGATTGGGAGTCTCTCTCCCCGGAGCTTCACTTTAATTTGGAACGTATTTTGGAGGAAGATAGGAAGGCTCATATCAAGATATAGGTGGGTTCATCCCTAGTTTTTCTATGATTGTTGTTTTCCATTGGGGATTTTGGTCCCCCATTCTTCTTGTAATGCTCTTGTTCTTTTATTAATATATTTTTACCCTTTTTATTAATATATATATATATATATATATATATATATATATATATATATATATATATATATATATATCGACAATGATGCACCTAAAGTATTTTTCACATGGATGTTGCATGCTATACTTTATATTATGGTTCTAAAATATGTTGAAGAGATAATCTAACCTACAAACACACACACACACACACACACACACACACACACAAATAAACACATACAAAAATGGTAAATCCTATTCCACTTGATGTTATTTATTACCCACTCTTTTGGAAGAAAGAGATCAATTAAGAATATTGGTGATAGGGCTTAAGCCTAAAACCATTCACTTGCCCTGACATAATTGTTCCCTATATATCTCTCAGAATAAAGGTTCCTTGCTATGATATTTCATGTATAATGTAATGCCCTTTCCACCTAATTTAAATTTTACTTTAAAATAATCTTAAGTGACTATCATTTAATATAAATGGTTGATATTTTTGTAATTCCCTATGTCACAAGTTATTATCATGCCATACTTTCTGACTCTACTTATGAGCATCCAAGATTTTATATGTTGATACTCATCCATCTAATTCAATTTGAGAAGCCTATTTGTGAGAGACTCAGATCCCCTAGTGTCATAACCATCATAATGCATAGACTAGGTACCTAATATTCTATAGGCAATACTACTTCAAGCACATAGACAAACTAAAATGGAGTAAAACCTATAACCCTCTTATATTGAATTTGTTAAGCCCAAAGGATTGAAGGAATGTGATATTCTTAATCATCCATCTTAACATCATAAATATTTGTCAACATATTTCCTAATTCTTTATTATAATTCTTAGCTTTTCCATTATCTTGAGGATGGTACATAGTATTTTTATGATGGGAAATCATGAATTCTTTAGTAAGAGATTTTACGATATTATTCAAGAAGTGTGTCCTTTGACCACTGATGAACTTTATAGGGCATACAAACTATGTGATAATATTCTCATACAATAACTTTGATGTATCTTTCACCCCATAGCTAGGTTTCATAGTAGCTTTAACCCATTTGGTAAAGTAATTTGTTACTTTGATAATATATCGAGCTTTGTTGTGGTTACTTGGGGGATTGATAGGTCTTACAAAATTGATGGCCCATTATTCAAAAGGTTATTTAGTTAATAAAGGTTATAAATGCATTTCATCCTTCTAGTGTCACTTATGCATTCATTGACCTATGTCACAATGTTTCACTACTTTATATGCATCCTTAAAAATATTTGGCCATTATAATCCACACTATAATAGTTTTCATGTAGAAGAATCTCTATTAAAATGACATTTTACTATTCCTTTATGTGTTTCTTGTAAGATCTATGGACATTCATGTTTGAGAACTACCCTACTTAGTACTTCATCCTTCCCCAAATGATAAAAAATCCCATTTATAATAGTATATGTCAAATCTTTGGTGACATACTACTTGTTTTCTCTTTCATGGTAGTGCATAGAGAAAACCCCTTATTCTAAGAAATTAGTAATTTTCTTAAAATTATTAGGTATCATAGAAACTTAAAATAAATGGTCGTCAAGAGAATCTTCCTGTAGTTCTTCTATCTCTTCCCCATTTTTGATGTAATTGAGATGATTTAGCCCAATATTTTCTCTACCTGGCTTGACATTAATGCAAAATTGGAATTCTTGAAAAAGCATCAACCATATTGAAATTCATCCTCTGAGCATAAGATTATTGAATAGGTACCATAGAGTTTGATGATATGTTAAAACTTCAAATGGTGTCACAATAATATAATGTATGAATCTCTGTAGTGTGAAAACTATAGCCAGTGTTTCCCTTTTAGTTGTCACATAACTATTTTCTATGTCAGACAAATTTTATCTTGGAAAAGGTATGGGGTGGTCTAGTTTACCATCTCTTTGCTATAAAATCACACCATCAACTACAATACTAGAAGCATCAACATTCACATGAAAGGGATTACTCCAATTTAGAAGGACTAGAATAGGCATAGTGACTAATCTCTACTTCTATTCTATGAAATTTTATTGACACTCAGACGTCAAATCAAACTTCATACCTTTTCACAATAAATACTCCAATATGGAATAAATTTATACATATCCCTTGATGAACATATGATAGTAACCTATGTGTCCAAGAAAGGATCACACTTTCATTAATATAATTGGTGGGTCCATACTAACAATGACTACAATTTTGGCCTATTCCACCAAAATCACTTCATTGCACACCACATGACTGAGTAGGACACTAAAAGGTGTAAAAAAATCATTTTTAAAATTCAACGCAATATGTAGAGATCAATATCATTCTATCATGAGGTGCATCTTAGACAAGTGATCATTAAATAATGAGAAGATTGTCCAATCATCTATATATACTTATAGGAAGTCATGAATTAAATCCTTAAAGACAGTCAACACTACTCTAGAAAAAGTGTAGGTGTGTTATTTAGGCCAAAATGAATTACCTTGTATGAAAAGGATCCCTAATTTGTGGCAAAAGATATTTTAGCTTTGTCTCCTTTTGTGATGAGTATATGATGATACCCAATAGACCCATCTATGAAGGAGTAAACTTCATGACCTATGATAGATTCGAAAACTTCATCTATGAAGGGAATTGAAAATAAATAATTCACACATGCATCATTAAAAATTTGATATTCACCACATAATTTGTTCTCGCATATTTTAGTAGGTTTCACTACCATGGGACTAATCTAATTAGATTATACATGCTTCCTACATTCTATCTAGTTTAGCCTTCACTTTTAACTTCATGTTTGGATTCAAATTATCTAACTTTTCTTTATGGGTCATGCACACTCCTAGAGATCAATATGCATTTCACCTGGGGAAGGATCTACTCCTATAACTTCTAAAAATTTTATGGGAAATACATCTTGATAATCCTACAGGAGTTGCAAAGCTTTTGAAGCATTGGATTCAGTTTAATAGTCACCCATATGTTTTAATTTAGGATTCTCCTTGATTTGGATGTTTTCCACAATGCTTTTTGATAGGTTGTTTATAAATCTTTCACTTTTACTCATCAATAGATTCTCATAGTATTATTTGTCCTTCCTATTTTGGAATCTATATGTTGAATATCTTTTCTTCTTTAGTGGGTCCTATGACTAGATCCTTTAATGGTTATACTATCCATTCAAGTTCAAATAAATTAGTTAGATCAATATCACCATCATTATTTGAATCATTAGTTTCCTCCTCTTCATTCTTTTTTCTATGGCATGATTTCATAAGAGATTTTTTTTCCATCTTTGTAGATTTATATCTTTGTAGTGTTTTATTTAGATCACAGGTTATGTTCTTCTACACAATAAAATTTGTCATGGTGATTAAATCCTCTATAAACCCATGGCACAGTAAATGTTTGATTTTAATTAGCTCATTATAAACCATAGGATTCTCATCTTCAAACATAAAAGTTTATACTAAGTCACTCTACACTTGTGCCCATTGTTTTGTCTCCATCCTATGTTTTTTATGAATATACTAAGATGTTGGAAAAGGGGTAAGTGTGTAATGAAATATATAATCCTAGTAATTAGGTGCAACATGTTTTTTAGTCCAAACCTCAAAACATTTGTGAATATGGATTTTAGGGTACTCACCTTCCTAAAATAAAGGCCAATTAATTTTGATTACCTATGGTAATTAAAATTTTCTAATCATAATTTTTCATGCATCATCCCAATCAAGTTGATCATTTATATTAATTTTCCACCATATCATTGTGACTCCCTTCAATGTGTAATTCAAATAACTAACTCACTGACTAATCATAGGAACATGACCTTGTAGGTGAAGAATGAATTGATTGATATCCTCAATCATAAAGTTTGAAGGAAGTTGTCTTTCATTAGCAAAGATCATTCTCATAGGCTAGAGTTCATGATCACCATGATCTCAGTTGAGTATATGTGCATCTGGGTCTTCACTTATAGATGAATATATTTACCAAGGCAAGGTCACTTTTCTAGTTGGATCTATATAATCCTACATATGGTCATTTGTTTTATAGAGAAAATCAATTTTTGAGTGAGTACGTGATTTTGTAGACATGGATGGACAATCTTATATGAAAAACTAAGGTGTCAATGGATGAGTAATTATTGGTATAGGCTTCCATTCTTCATATATATTCAACTATTTAGTGAGTAAAAACTACACCTTAGGTTTACTATGCCAATATAATAAATTGCACTCAACTACACATAAACCTTGAAGGTTCTCCTTAGATTTTACTTTCATCTAGCTAATTTCTTGTACAACATAACCAAACTTTGGTTCAACTAGAATGATGTAGGGTTTTTGTAACTTATTTAGATAAATAACTATAATATTATCTCCCTAATTCACACCTAACTATGTTTTCATAGTATTGATAGTAATCTAACCATCATATCCCCATTTCTTGTCAATCAACATAAGATACTATGTTTCTAATGTATTCATATTGATGAATTAAAAGTCACCTCATAGGCTTAGTTCTATGACTTTGATCTCAACATATTCTAATCAACCAATGGGTTCAATTCTTACATAGTCTACTAAACTTAGAGTCATTGGGCTATAGGTTGTCCAATTTCCTCCCATGAAAACTTGGGGATCATGTTAACTATTCTAAATAAATCAAAGATAACATTTAGAATTTGATATCCTATAACTTCAATGTTTATTCATGCATCTACATCCCATGGCTTATTTTTTTTACATACCAGACAAGTATGTATGTCCTCTATTTCCCTCACTATACACATTCTATTAAATTATGTAACATATTTATAATGTTCTAAGAAATATCTTCATTACGTAGTGTATTTAACATCTTTAATAAATCTATCAGTGTAGTAACAACTCCATCCTATAGCATAATTCACACAATTTTACCATACATTTGGGCATATATTGCTATAGCATCTCCTTTAGTAGTGTTTTTATGTTGAAAATTCTTCAACATCTATGCAAATTTATACATTAACCTCTATTCTATAGTTGGGTCTTGGTATTTGTCTTATTTAAATTTTTGGATTCCCTAGTCCTAAGGTATTTTTAGAGTAGGAAATCCTCTCTCTATGTGTTGGTGTCTCATAATGGTGTTAATAAATACATCCTCCTTAGGATGCACATTCACCATGTTAACATTCCTAGTAACATATTTTTTTTCTAAAATAGTATAGTATTCTATCTTATTTTTCTCATATATCTTACAATATGCACAATAAGACTATCTGCAGGGATTCAAAGGACAATTTCATTACACATGGTTATACTCTCCACATAGTAACATTACAAAGGATGGAATTGATAATTATTTACTCTACCACCTTGATAACCCCCTCTATATCCACCCCTAGATATTCCCTTATTTTAAATATAGCCTCCTCTATATCCTCCCTATTTTTATGTTGTATTATATTTTTGATGTTTTAGGGTATTATCTTCAATCCCATATTATTATTGCACAACTGGCATAGTCTAACTAGTTTGTTGATATTACATCATTGTCAGATTCTAAGGTGATGAGTACTAGTATTTTGGTGATGTTGGTGTCTAATTTGATGAAGGATGGGTCCATCGAACTAGACCTTGAGGCTAGTATTTAGGCATGTTGGGAATCCATTATAGACTTGTTTGGTTTGTATGACACTTATAAACCTTTGGGCCTAGAATCATCTACTTTATTGAGGACACTTAATTCATAATGATGACAAATTTCATTCTTTATAATATATTATTTGAGCTCCTACAAATCCCTATAATTATTTTCATCATGATTGTGTGGTTTACAAAAATTAAAAGACAAACTCTATGTGATTTTTACATACTATTGCATGATATGGCACTACATTATTATGTGCCCCACTATTATACATATTTCACATAAGACTATCTTAATATTAGGATAATAATTCATGTGTTGTCCTTCTTTCCCACACTCTATGTATCATAGACCTATCTTACGCTTATCTATTTCATGGTATTGTTCCATCCTCCTTATAAAAGCTTGTAATGTATTTCCAATCTTAAAACCCATTATGGGAGCCTCCCCATAATCTTCAATTTGCTCCACATACATAAACGTATCTGTAATATCTACCTTAGTAATAAATTGAGTATGTACTATATCAAACCTAATCCTTAAGAAGTCCTTCGAAAATCCACACAACTTTATCTTCATCTTCTATGGAAATCTCCACCTTATACATAACATCTAAGAACTCGCAATCATAATGATAGATTGATTATCTTGACTTCTACCTAATCTCGTTTAGGTCTTCAATACTCTAACTTTTACATTTATTTATTTTAAATTATATGATAATCCACTCCTTAACCTATTATAAATTTTATTGACTAATATATTTGTGGTATATAAACTAAAAATCTCTTCCATTTAGTGCCTTCATTAGTTTACACTTCTTTATAGACTCATCAATAATACCCTTATATTTTCATTTCATCTCACATGTTAGTAAGTACTACTTTGGGTCCATAGAACCATCATATGGTGTGAATTTTAAATTTTTTCCTAAAGCACCCATATTATAAACTAGTTTTAAGAGGATTTTCTACATAGCTATTATAGTGGGAGGTTGTGTTCTGTGTGATCCTACTTGTGCACTTAGAATATTTACCTATGCACTGGTAGAATTTGTCTACGCACTCTAATTTTTTTATTTTGTTATTTTCTCTAATTGATTTCAATGAAACCTATAGCCTTTAAAGCATTACGAATTGAGGCTATTTTTATTTTATTACCACATCGATACACTTGCTCTAAAAATGGACATGTTGACTAAATTTGACTATGTAGGTCAAATTGGGCCCATATAGGAAATAAATTGATTTTTAGATGTTTATAAGGGGTTTAATATTTTTAATAAGGTGTATTAAAGGTTATTTGATGTCATTCTATATCATATTATCCTTGGTCATTAGTCATTCTAGTCTTTATGTCCTTTTGAGTTATTTTGGGGTCAAAATAGGGAATTAAATGAGTTGTATGGCCTCCTTGAGAATTTTTAAGGTTTAAAAATGGTGATTTCATGTGTACCATTATGCCTTAATCAACTATTAATAACTGAAAATTGATAGGTTCTTCAGAAGAAAGGGTAGTCTTATTGAAAAAGGGAAGAGTTTAGCACTTGTACAACCCACAAGGGAGTGTAACACATGGGGTAAGGTCATGATATGAAAATTCAAATTAATAATATTTATTTCCATGCTTTAAATACTTTTTAAGTGTCAAAACTAAGATAAAACCATTATTATCCTTCTTCACCCTTTCACGCATATAAAACTAGTTAGCAGGTTTATACTTGGTATGATCATCAAAAAAGGTTACAAGAAAAATGATCTTGGGGGTGTATTTTCAATTTATTCAGATTACATCTTATGTTTTTTTGTATATTAATGGTATTATATGATTTATGAACCATTCCAAATAAGTTGACATATCCAATTTGCTTATTAATTTATGCACCCTATAGGTTTTGCCTTGGTTTGGACAAGTCTATATAATTTACTTGTTGATGTTATTTTTAGATTATTTTCATTCCCTCATAAAATTATAACCATTCTTGGTTTCATTTTTTAAGGTGTTTGGATAGGTCAAATGCATCAATGTTAATATAGAAGCACCATTTTGTGTTGTAGGTATATTTCCACTATTTTTAGAGTCTCCAGGCTTTGGTAGTGATTCCAAGGGATGATAATAAGTTCATTCCCATGTTTATAATGATTTTTAATATCCTCCCTTTCAAATCTCATCTTCCAAATCATACTCCATGAGGGTGA
>JARHVA010010483.1:0-45000 GCA_037957365.1 Torreya grandis | reverse complement strand
AAGTTGGAGACAAGGTGGGAAATCCAAGCCTAAGGAGATACCATGTTTTTTCAATAGTTAATCCACTCCTAAAATTATATCACTACCTTAAGAGGAGAGTCATAATCTTAACATCCTAATCTATAATAAGGTAGTGTAATCATAGGGAAAGAAAGGAAATAAAAGTCTTGATAAAGAGTGTGATGTTGAGAAAGAGATTGATCCTATGCAAACCCATCCCACCCTTCCTCAAGAGACCTCTTGTTTCCATGTCAACCCTAATTTTATCCCTCTTATCCTTATTATTATTCCTATAAACTTCAAGATATAATTTTCAAAGATAACCTATCCAAGCATATTAAAGAGTTAGAGTCCATGATGAAATTTCTAAGTCAAGGTGCGATAGAAGGTTTAGACCCAAAAGAAGATCATAAGTATAACACATGCCATCTAACCTTCCTCAAGAGAGTTTTTAATCTAAATAATATTTAAATGAAGTGAATATGAAATGTAAGGAATAAAACCAGGCTATTTTAGTCCAAGTTCTGATCCCTTTCCTCAAAATCTTCTAAAAGAATCCCCTACAATTCATTCTCAATTTGATTTTGAGTTCTATGTTCCACCTCCACAAACTAGTTCATCTTGTCCTCACCATATCACCCTTTGACTTAATTAACCTATGTATGGGAAAATAAATAGTATAATTTGGTTTATAATAATTCAAAACTCTTGCTTGAATAAAATTTAGCTCCTTGGCAGCCTCATTGGGCTAAGTCACGTGATTTCAAGATGCCTAGTCTTAGCATCACCAAGAAAGAGAAGGAGATTGAAGATCTTGCATCCCTTGAGAACCAAAATAAAATTTAAGTAGTTTAGATACAACTTGATAACTCTTAATAGGTCCCAAGTACTGAAGAAGAGGTGATTTCTTGTGTGGAAACTTCTTAATAGGTTGATATGTAAGAATGTTTTCCTTTTGTCAAAGAAGAGGAAATCACCATTGGTTCTTCCATCACTATACAAGATATCATAGATAGGAAAGAAAAAGTTCCAAATATGCATTTGGATGGAATTTTTGCAATAATTTGGGTAGGTTTTACTCCTTTTCAAGGAGGATATGATCTAATAAAAAATGGACAGAGCAGCCTTGGCACTCAAGTGATTAGGAAAAGAAAAACAACTTTATAGTTTTGTCCTTTCAAGATGCATATGCATCCCATGATGAAATTTTTGAAATATTCAAGATGTGTTATCATCCTCTCAATAATTTGGGAGAAATACATCAGATTTTAAAGGATGAAATAAGCTTCTATTGGCCTCAATCTTCTAAAGAACATGAAACTATTCCTCTTGAAGCCATGCCTACTAAGGAGATACAACTTGATCATGAAATGAAGAGTGGGAAGTAGTATGAGGTATGTGTACTAGATTAAGAGTAATATATCTACATTTTAGACCTATTAAGGATGATCTATTTGAGATCAGATCAAGTGAAGTGTCAAGGAATAGGTCTAATCTACAAAGCATCCAATCCAAGTAGAACCATGCTTGGCACTATATTTCATCTCATGAAGAAGAATATTCAAGAAAATTACCTTTTGATCTTATAAAGGATTTATGATTAGTTTATATTTATTCATAGTTTATTTGTTTTCTAATTTCCCTAAGTGTTTTGAGCACATGTGTGTCTTGTTAGTGTGTTTGCTTTACTTTGTGTGTGCCCTTTGTTTTGTGTGGTTGAGGTAATTAGTGTCTTGTCTTGGTCAAATCCTTGTTTTTAGGTCTTCTTATTTTTCTCAAACTTTATATGACAACCTAATACAAATGGAATAATAAGGATACTGATCCTTAACATAACAAGCATGCTACCCCTATGAGTCACCAATATCTTGACCAAATATGACCCTATAGGTCAAATTAGGACCCCTATAGGAAAAAAATTAACTTTATAGGTTTATAATGGGTCTAATATTATGTCATAAGGTGTATTATAGGTTATTTGATGTCATTATATATCATATTAGCCTTGGTCATTAGTCATTTTGGCATCAAAATAGGGCATTACATTAGTTATACAGCCTCATTGGGAAGTGTGATGGTATGAAAAGAGATATTTCACATTAAATGTGTTCTATTATGCCTTAATAAACTATTCATAATTGAAAAGCGACGGGTTCTTTAGAAGAAATGGTAGTTTTCTTGAAAAAGGGAAGAGTTTGTCACTTGTACGAGCCATAAGGGAGTGTGACACAAAGGGTAAGGTCATGATATGAATATTCAAATTTATTGGATAAATTTCCATTATTTAATTAATATATAATTTTCATAATGGATTTAAAATTGTTATACTCATTCAACCTTTTATGTACACAGAGCTAGTCGATAGGTTTGTACTTGTTACAGTCAACAAAAGAAGTTTCAAGAAAAATGTACTTGGGGGTGTCTAATAAACTTAGTTATACTTCATTTTATGTTTTTTTATAAATTAGTTATGGTATATTCTTTACGAAGCATTCCTAATAATTTGACCTATCAAATTTGCTTGTTAATTTGTGTACCCTATAGGTTTTACCTTGGTTTGGACAAGTCCATACAATTCACTTACTAATGTTGTTTCTAGATGGTGTTGACTACCTCATAAATTTATCCCCATGTTTTTTTTTCATTATTTAAGGTTATTTGATAGGTAAAATACATCAAAGTTACAAGAGAAGCATAATTCTATGTTATAAGCAAATTTTCACTATTTTTAGAGTCTTCAGTCTTTGGTAGTGATTCCAGGGGAATGATAATAAGTTAGTTACCATGTTTCCAATGTTATTTTAATATATTTTCTTTCCAATATCATATTATAAAGCATACTCCATGAGGGTTCAGTCACAAAGATCATGCATCCAGTTTACCCTATGACTGTCACACACAATTAGTCATGGTAAATCATGTGTAAAGAACCTATATGGAATTTTTAAAGAGGTATGATGAAGATTAAAAATCCTTTGTGTATCTTATATCAAGATAAAGTAATAAATTAACCATTAAAATGTTAAAATAGGGGTTTTACAGTCATGTTCCACAGTTTCACATAGTTTGTCATGGACATATTCATCTACAGTTGCCATATAAAAGAGTATCATTTGGAAACAAGCTACACAACTCATTGAATCCTTGAAATATTTTGAACACCATTATTAGGGTGTTTAAATAGGTTTATAACTCATTTAGTGATTATATTCCATGCTCACTAGCCAATTATATATTACTACCTACACTGTGAAATAACCACTTACATATAGCTTAACAAGGGGTTAAATAGCTATCTTGAAGTGTTAGATCATGAGAGGCAACCATCCTTGAATTATTAATGTGATTTGGAGTGAATTATAGGCATAATTTAAAGGATATATTTACAAATATTAGTGGTAAAGTGCAGAATAGAGGCCTACGACCATTTTGGTAGTATCATATGACATGGTTACTAATTACTTTGGTACATCCTAATGGATTTGTCTCATATCCTCTATATATTAAAATAGATGGTCAAGATATATATTCAAGATGATTAATATAAATTGGTTGTTAAGAGACCTAAAATTTCCCATTTATGCACTAAACTTAGTCAATGACATCTACAAGATTTTGAGCCTTTGAGCACGTTGACGTTTCAATTTGATAGTCTAAACTATACCTTCATATTTTAATGGGTTTTTATGGTTTACAATAATATTTATGATATATAGGATCACCAAATAAGTTCATAGGTAGGTTTTTGAGCCCATGTACACCTATAAGTGTTTATCTCTTAAACATGCACCTACAGCCAACTGGAATTGAATTGGTTACTAGATGACAATTTATATTCATAGATGATTATCAAAAAATGTATCAATAATTAATTAGGTTGATTATTTACCATTTGAAAAAAAAACATCTTTTAGGTCTCATCAACATCTAATAGGAACCTACAACCAAGTGTTAACTATTATAGGTAGTGAGCATAAAGGAGTAATTCATAGGTGTTGGTAACACATGAGATCAGAAAAATGAGTCCAAGAAAACACACAATTAACCTAAGTGATTCTATAGAGTTTATAAACATTATTTTCAAATATTAACTGAGAGGATCCTCCTATAATAATTAATAAAAATGTATAAATAATAGGAATTAATAGCACAAATTAAATCTGAAAGAACACTTGAAAAGATTAAATTGATCACATACCACTTCAAAGGGGAAACCTCCTTTGATAAATATCAATAAAATAATTTCATGGATGCCTTCAATGGCCTCAACACTTACTTATATATAAATTTTAATCCAAGAAACTACTACTTCCCATGAATGTGGGATAAAACAAAATGCTCACAAGATGACTTACAAAGCTTATTCATCTAAATAAACAAAATAAATACAAGAGATATCATAGTTTCATAACATGCCCTCCCTCCTAAAAAATTCTTTGTCCTCAAAACTTCATATATGGGAATTAATGGTGAATCTTAAATAGTGGTTCCCATGTTACATCCTTTGATTGTATTCAATGCCATTAAATTAAAACCTCAATGATAGAGCGGGAGTGACGTTGGCATGTGCACCTATCAAGGATTGTCTCTGTCTTAATAAGAATGTATCATTAATTAGCAATTTTAGGTAAAATATTTTGCACTTTGATGTTTTTTCCAAGAGCTTTCTTTAGACAAGAGACATGAAATACTAGGTGAACTCAGGAAGAAGATGGGAGATCCAAATTATAAAAAAATGACCCATTCTTATAAATAACCTTATAGGACCCACAGAACTTGGGAGATAGCTTATAACACCCTTTTAGTTTTAGGGAGGTTTTCTTGTAGGGCTGTAGGTGAAGAAAAATCATATCACCTACTTGAAAAGTGTGCTCAAAATAGTGTTGATTAGCATTTATTTCATTCAAGTTTATTCCACATGAGTATTTTCCTATAGGGTATTGAGTATCTAATCTTGGGTTTGGAGAATCATGTCCATTACTTAGATTGATAAACTATTAGGGTTGTATATAAAGAGTACTAATAATGCTTGACTTTCATATAAAATACTTCATATGGAGTTATTATCATTGAAGTGTGGTAGGAGGTATTGTACCACCATTTAGTTAGAGGGAGCCACTTTTCCCACTGATGTTGTTATTATGAGGTGAAGCATCAAAGGAAAGTTTCCAAGTAGTTGTTGATAATTTTAGTCTGGCCATATATTTATAGATGATACCCAAAACTCATCTTTAGTTGAGTACCGATGCATCAAAATAGTTATATCCAAAAATGGGTCATGAAGGTTACATCACGATTTGAGATAATGGATGAAGTAATGCCATAAAGATGGAAAATTTGGTCCAATAAAATTTGTGCAACTATGTAGGTGGTATAAGGATGGTTGAGGACACAAAAATGACTATATTTGGAGATGTGGTCAACCATAATGAAGATCACCATTTTATCTCTAGATTTAGGGATCCCCTCAATGAGATCCATATAAATATCTACCCAAATCTTTGTATGGATGGGCAAGGTTTCAATAAACCTAGGGATAAGTGTTGTTTCACCCTTATGGTGTTTGTAGGTATCACATTAAACCACCATCTATTGAATTGATTTTTCCATTCCCTTTCAAAATAAGTTACATTGTACCCACTCATAAGTTTTTAGAAACCTTGAGTGCCCTATAAATGGAGAAGCATGGAGTTCATATAATACAACTTATTGTAGATTTATGCTCTAAGGTATCACAAATAAGAACCATCCCAAGAGTAATATAGTAAAACTGAGGGGTTAGTGGCCAACTATTAAATGATGTGAGATAATGAGGAGTCATTAACATACCCCTATTATATAGTGTCCAAGCAATTTAGAATAGGCATAAAAATATCTGAAAGGGAAGCATGATCCATAAATGTGTGAAATAGAACATCAACCACAATATTCTCTTTACCTTTATTGTATTTTATCCCATAGTCATAACCCATGTGTTTGATAACCCATTTTTGTTGTGATGGGGTAGAGACCCATTATTCCATAAAATATTTCAAGCTCTGGTGATCATTTTTAATGTAAAAATGATTACCCAATAGGTATGGCTGCCACTCTTATACTGAATGTAAAATGGCCATCACTTCCTTTTCATAAGTAGAGAGCACTAAATTATTTTTGAAAAGGGATTTATTGGTGAATTCAATGGGCCATCCATCTTAGAGGAGAACATCTACCAGTAAATCGCCTCAAGCATCACTCTTAATAGTGAAGGTCTTGGTAAAATTTGGCATAACTAGAATAGGTGTATTACACATAACTTTTTACAATGCTTCAAATGCATATTCAGTAGCTTGTGTCTAATTAAAATCATCCTTTTTAACCATAACTATCAATGGAACTAAAATCTTCCCATAATCCTTGACAAACTTGTGATAATATCTAGTTAGCCCCAAAAAACCATGGAGGATCTTGAGTGCCTAAGGATGTGGTCAATTTGTCATAACAATTATTTTTTTTAGGATCCACTTGAAGCCCTTGGGATAAAAAATATGCCTAAGATACTCCACTTCATCCTATCCAAAAGTATATTTGGACTATTTTTCGCAAAGATGATGGTTAGAGATAAGTTACAATGCAAGTTATAAATGTTGGAGATGCTTAGACCATGTTGTACTATAGATGAGGATATCATCAAAGAAGATTGAATGAATTTTTGTAGCTAAGGCTGAAATATTATATTCATAAATGCCTATAATGTTAAAGGAGAATTAGTGAGGCCAAAGGGCATGACAACAACTCATAGTGGCCATCATGCATGTGAAAATATATCTTAGGGATATCATCTTCATGAAGCTAAATATGATGATATCCAGAGTGGAGATCTAATTTGAAGAAAAAGTGAGTGCCATGAAGCTCATTAAGAAGCTCATCAATAACAATGATTAGGAACTTATCCTTGATTATGAGGTGATTAAGTGCACAAAAAATCAATGCAAAGGCACCATGACCCATCTTTTTTCTAGACAAGGAGAATTAGAGAAGAATATGGGATGGTACTAGGGAAAATAATGCCTTACTGTAATAAGTCTCAAATGAGCATCTCGATCTCAATCTTTTGTTGAAATGGGTAGTGATAAGGCATGATGTTAGGAGGAACACTTCCTATAAGGAGGAAATATAGTGTTCATTTGGCCATGAAGGTGGTAATCCTACTAGTTTGATAAAGACATGTGCATACCTCTGTAGAATGGTTTGGACATCAAAAGGAGTAGTGGAGAGTGTTGGTGGTTGCATTTGAATGAAATGGAGCTGGGAAATTAGACCATGTGAATTTTTCTTAGGAAGATTTTCCATGTGATGTGAATTTAAAATGTTGAGAGATCTAGGTTGTAATCCTTTCAATGTGTTTTTTTTCCCATTATCTATAAATTACATCCAAAGTTCAACAAAATCCCATAAGATGGGTCCAAGTGTGCATAACCACTAGGCTCCTAAAACAATATCACATCCACCTAAGGGTAAGGAAAACATATTGGAGTGAAAGGTATAATCACCAATAGAGATACACACATTTTGACACTTCCCTTTATAAGGTAATGTGACCCCATTGGTAATCATGACTTCAAATTTAGAACAAGGATGGATAAAATAGTTAGCCTATTTGGCAATTTGAGGGTCAATGAAGTTATGACTGCTACCCAAATTATTGATTATTGTAAGAGGGATATTTTTGAAGTAATCCTTGACCCACATGGTTTGTGGGGTAGTGAATCCTACTAAGGCATGGGGAGAGATATCTAGTTGGTCTTCTTAAGAAGCACATTCCATAATATATTGAGCTCTTTTTTGATCATCTATTGTATCCTAAATGACTTCCTAATCTTTAGTTTCAGGTGGATAGTTCACATTTAATAGGTGGAGATTTTTCTCAACACATCAATGTCTTCAAGTGAATTTGTCATCATAGTTATAACATAGGCCTTTTTCTCTATGGACTTTCATCTCTACTTCAGTCAAATTTTTGATATGAGTGGTTATAGTGGTTGGTGTTGTTTGAGATCATTATGGAGTTGTATTTTTGAAAGGAACAAAATTATATTTGAATCGATGTTGATCTATGATCTTGTCCTCTACCAACTTAGCCAATCCTAAGGCTTCCATCATCATTTTGGGCTAGAATATTTTAACCTTAGATCAAATTGCATACTTTAGTCCACTAACAAAGTAACTCCTGAAGAATTCATCAAACAATCCCTATATATGATTGGCTAGTTTTTTAAATTTAGTTTGATATTCTATCACCAATCCTATTTGGCAAAGTTTAGTTAATGCTCTAGTGAAGTCATCAAAATTAGTAGGGTCAAACTATTGTAAAAAGAGGGTGCAAAAATTGCTCCATATGGGTTCATCATGAGCCTTGGTATACCAATTATACCAGTGAAGGGATTTACATTCCAAGTGAAAAGATGCAAATAGAACCTTGTTGGCATCAAAAGTATTATGTAAAATAAAATATTATTCTGCTTAATAGATCCATCTAGTTATATTTGTGCCATAAAATTTAGGAAAAATAAGCTTTAACCCTTGATAATTACTAGAAGAAGAAAATGTAGTGTTTAAAGAAGACTCTAGATGTCATCTATTGTTCATGGTGGTATGTTGAAGACTGAGGCTAATAAGTTTTTCATCAAGATCTTTGATGTGGGTTTTGAGGGTGGTAATTTCATCCTCCATGGCTTTTGCTCCTGTTCAGGTTACTACCATGACTTGAATAATAGATTGTTTTTTGCAATGGATATAAAAACTAGAGTTAAGACATGTTTAATAAGGAAGGTTTTGAATTTGGATAAAAATGAAAGGGGTAAAGGGGCTTTTAATATTTTTTTTCATAGTGGGAGTATGATTGATGAACGTGAGGGCAATTTTAGGAGTGAAAATGGAAAAATTAGAAAATTAGTCAAAGAGAGACAAAGGAGTAGAAATATATTATGAACGTAGTGGAAACATTTCAAGGCAAATGGACAAAAATAGAAGTTATGGCAAAACCTAAAAAAAGGGAAATTTGCAATTTATGGGAATTAGGTGTGGAATTAGGACATGGGACCTCAAGGTATAAAATGTAGGGAATGAATTTTTAGGTGTCTAGGTAAATTTTTATGATAAACAAGGCTAAAAAAGGAGAGATATTGTAAAAAAATAAAACATTTACTCTATTTGTGTTTGCTAGTTATTGTGCTCTACAAAACATTTCTATTGGGAATATATTGAAACAAGTCTACAGATCTGCTATGGTGATTTTTTTATACTCTATTGGTATTTTTGATACTCTACTGGTATTTTTTGATACTATACTAGTATTTTTGAAATTTATAGAAATGGACCCCAAATTTTAATGGCTACCTAAGGGTTTAAGGGTATCACTCTGGCCACCAATGCCATCTAAGTGAGTACCACTCTCTAAAATTTTTTTGGCTAGAGATTTATCTTTTAACGATAGCTCTTGGTTTTCCTCATGGATGAGAACTAATTAAATAAGGGGTCATTTACCATTTCACTGACAGGTCCTCTTAATGGGACAACTACTTTAGGATTCTTATGGTACTCCTCACAATGCATTTTAGGGCTTTCACCTAAGCAAATCCCATAGTTATGTCGTCAGGTTTTACACTGATCCAAAAATAATTATTGTTATAAAAAATAAATTTATATAGTAGAACAGAGTTAGGATTTTTAAAAAAAATACTATAAAGAAATTATGTAACAAAATAGAGTTTAAACTTTCAAAAATAATTATGACCATAGAAAGATCTCTGATACTAGATGAGAGGATCCTCTTGCAATAATTAATAAAAATTCACAAACAACAAGAATTAATAGCATGAAATAAATATTAAATAACACTCAAAAATATTTAATTGATCATAGACCACTTGGAGGGGGCAACCTCCTTTGAGAAATCTCAATACAATAACTTTTTTATGCCTTCAATGGCCTCAACACATACTTATTTATGAATTCTAATCTAAGAAACTAATACATCCCATCAATGTGGGATAAAACAAAGTCCTCATAAGATGAATTAAAAAAGCATATGAGTCTAAATAAACTAATAAATTAAAAAAATTAAAGATAATATATATCATGGGTTCATAACATTAACCATGTATTTATACCTATAGGTACACTCTAAACCAAGAAATACAGTCAAGAATTAACACATATAGTCTTGAGAGTTCAAGGTAGGTGAAGGGATTTTAAAAATTTAAATTGATAAAAAAAATTAAGGAGACATTCATCTTTATATTCATGATATCAAGAGGCTCTTGAAACAAAAAATACAATCAAATAAAGAGCCTCAAACAAGTATAACACAATTCACATAACCAACCCTACACATAGTCTTTTGCCTAGTAGTCTATATTAGATTTGAGTGATTTTGAAAGGTGACATGGTTTGACCAAGGGATGAAAATTTGTAGATATGGTATTAAAACCATATATTATACTCTCTAACATTCACCATTATCTAAGGAAATAGAGGAGTGCCCTTAGTTTTGTCTTAAACATAGAGCACTCCCCTTATACACGAAGTGATAGGTTTTGAAGAAGGGATGTGAAAAGGTGATATATAAGATGTTTAGACCTTGATATGAGGTATATGGAGTTTTAATAGACCCAATAAAACATGATATAACTTTATTAGAAGGGAGAAACTAAACAAGGTGCTCAAAAACCTCAAGGTTATAGTCAAGCCCATTTTACAAGGTTTTGACATAAAGCGAAATGGTAGACCAATGACACCTCTAGCTTTAGTAATGGATTAAAATGGACCAAGGAATGTTTATAAGGTCATGAAATATTTTTTCAAGTTTTAACCTTGTATAATAAACACAAGGAAGTCATTTTTGGGCTCAAAGGTATCATTAGTCATATACAAAACAAACAAAGAGCTTGGTAGGCTAAGTTAAAGTGCTCACATCTTCTTGGGGGTTATTAATGAATATATATGAAATTTAGGGAGGTTTATGGAGGTATTAAAAATCACATTAGTATAATTTTTTTTCAACTTCAATGTTAGAGATTCATGAATAAACCTTAAGAGTAGAATGAGCCTAAAGCCCTTACTAAACCCTTATAATGACCCAATGAAGGAGATGAGGGTTGGAAGCTACTCCAGTTTCCTAGTTTTATCATTAAATTTATTTTATGTTGTATAAAAATCTCTCATGATCCTTCCCATACTTTTGTACTATATAGAATTGTATAGATTGGTTACAAAATAACATATTTGTAACTATTTTATGTATTATATAGGTTATAAGATGTTTTAAGAGATTAAAATCACATGGAAGGTAATATTGAGACTGATTATAACTACCCATGTTAATTTCATGCCTAAAAACAAATCTTATGTGTGCCTAATAGAGCTCTCATCTTAGCCAGTTGAAACTGGCATAGTGAACAGGACAGTGAGAACTTCAAGTGGATGGCTTTTTGAGGTATAAATGAGTATTCTAAGGATATGGAGGGTCTTTCAAGGTGTCATATACTCCCTCACATGGTTTTTTATGGAAATCTAAAGCCAATTTTGAGTCCAAGTGTGAGGGGTGACTAAAATAGGAGTTTTCTTAGACTACAGGTACCAAAGGATCATTTCTAGGAGACTAAAAGTATTAGGATTATAACCAATTCATGGAGAGGCATGTTTTAAATCCTTACCTCTCATTACAATAATTAGACCTATCCCTAGTTAGTTTTAGGAAATTATAATAGAGGTGAATTATAAGGGTAGTTTCCTTGTGTAGAATGACAACTCCTATGACACTTTTCATGAGATTCATGACTTAGAAATCCACTTGTCTATTTTAACCTTGCATGGTCCATTTCACATCCTATATCCATGCACATGTAAATCATTTTCTTAGCTTGAAATTTTTTTTTATCGACCTTTGGAATTATTTTATCTTCTCTCTCTCTCAAGTTCTATAAGAACTAGCCATTTTGGCCTTTGTAATTTATACTCCACTTGAGTATGGCGAAGCCTTGCTCATTTGAATACTATGGATAAATAAATACTAGTGATTTTTAACTATTAACTGAATTTTCATAATGTGTTTTACTTGGATTATTGATCTTACTTAGTGATGACTCTTGTTTCCTTAGCATGTTATCTCATTCTCTCACCTATTTGTAGTTAGAAAGCTTCTTCTTGTAGGTCATATGATGTGTTATAGGAAGTGTCAAGGTTGAGTGAGTTATCCTATTCAATATTATTATTATAGACCTCTTGTCTAGTCCTCCTAGCCTAAAAATTTACCATAACCTCATAGTGAAACATTGATGTGAGAAGATACAGATTGGAGAAGTGTATGTTTGGTCAGTCCCTTGTTCTCATGTGTAACATGTAGATAGTTAGTAGTCATCAACTAATTTGGTGTATCACCACCTCTAGGATAGCTTGTTTTAAGTTTTATCTCTCTTTTCCCTCATAAGCATAGGTTTAGTAGTGATCTACATGTGGTACATCAAGGGAGATAAACCTATCTAAAGATTCACATCATTATTAGGATCACGTATAGCCTATAGGTGTTTCAATTATGCCACTTCGATGAGGAGAGTTGAGACATCTCCTCAAAGGGTGAAATTCATAGTGATAAAAAGACCTTAGCAACTACTTTTTACCTATCCTTCTAGTTGAAAAATTTTACTTAATTATAATAAATTGGGATGTGGGGATGTGTACTCTTCTAGTGATTGATTATTTTCTATTTCTCTTTCCATGATTGAATCTAAAATTAATATATGACTTTGCCCTACTTGTTTTATTATTAATTCATTTCCTTATTCTATTAATACCCATTATTATAGCTACATAGAACATCTATCAACTAACTAATCTACCTCTACAATATTCTCATCTTCATCTTCAAACGTCTCTTCTTCCTCTCGCTCTTTATCACTTATTTATTTCTAATAGCATTTATCTCTTTATTATCATTCATTACTTCTTCCTCCTAATTATTCAAATATTTTAATACTACTCTTAACTCTACTTTCATCTACCCAAGTATTCATTTATTTACTCCATCTATTTTATTGTCATAGTTCATGTTCTGAATCAAAACTCTTCTTACCTTGTGTCTCTATTATAGATTCAAGTCCAACCATTATTTACTCATCTAATCATCATTCACTATCATTTTTCACACACCCCAATATGCCCAAAGTGACTATTCCATATTGGCTAGAGTAGGCATCATGGCCTTGTCCACAACTAACATATTCACTAGGATATGTAGTTGATACAAAAATTTCATTTGAATTCCTTTGATGATCACGTCATTTACATATTTGAAAGATATTTATCCTCTCATTGAAAACTTAGTAATATATCTATCTACTATAGTATCAACCCAATGATTTATTATTATTATCCATATGATTTCTAATCTCTTATATCATTTTATCTTTTCTTCCATTCATATTATAGTTTCATCTATCCTTGGTCTAAAATGATAATATTCCAATCATTGTAACTAGTTAGTTAGCAATTCAAAAAATGCATACCATAATAGTTTATAAATTTCTCCATAAATATACTCTTGAATGATCTCCTAAACTATAAGATTACTACTTATTGATAATTCTTCTACAAAACTACATATCTTTTGGTCCAACCATATATTAATATCTCTCTACCCTAGTAACCATATTAGTATAATTTCCACCAAAACAAGTTTCCATGCTCACCATAACATTGTTATCATAGGTTTATAAAGCATCAAAACATGCTAAGGATGAGGATAACTACGAGATACTTTATGTGAGAAGAATATTTTATTATAAAATACAAGAAATTAGATGATAGAAACATAAGATGCAATTATTATTTTGTATTATTGAGAGATTTAAGAAAAATTAGTATTGTATAAAATGAAATAATTTATTCCAAATGGTTTTGTAATAAAGTAACCAAGACATTACACACAAGAGTGCACAAAGGGAACTATTGACCACTTTTATCATAGGCCAAAATGGGTCAACCCCCTATCGTTAGAATATTGTTTAAGGGATTTTTATAATGTCATGATGTATTTTTTATCTCATTTGATGTCATTTCATATGCCATTCTAGCTTTGGTCGTAGTCCAACATTGTCCTTGTGTCATTTAGTGTCTTAGGGGTCATTTTAGGGTCATCAATTCAAGTGGTAGGTTTTCATGGTGATGAATATAGTTAGATCATAGAATAGGTTTTATTATGCCTTAAAGAATTCATCTCAATTTTCAAAGATCAAGTAGTAACTTAGGAACAAACTTTATGAGCCCAGACCATCATCAGGACATCACATAAAAACCAAAATGGAACAACTTGCTTATGTATTTTATAAATATGCTCAAAAATCCTTGCATGACCATTAGACCATAAATAATCAATTTTATTAGTGTAAAAATCATGATCTATAAATTTCATATCTCAATGAGTTTTCTATCTCAAGATCTTAACCTTCCAAGTTTAGCTTACCAAGTCGAAAGGGCTAGGTCATCTTACATATTAAACAACAATTAATGAACCAAGTCATTTGTGTATTTTTTTATCTTAACTAAAGAATCCCTCAAAAGCTAAAGGATTATATTCCATGGATTTTTATATGCTAAGATAATCCTCTGAAATTTTTAAGTTTATGTAATCTTTCTGGCTCAAGTTATGAAGCTTCAAAGTTAAACTAGCAGAGTAAGACATTCATGCAAATGTCAAAATAAATCTTGAGTAAAACAAAAAAAATTGATATTAAATTTGATTTTTGTGTGAATTTAAATGATGTCCATATGGACATCATTTTAAAAATAGTGTAGACATCAAATTTGATCTCATGAAGTATCTATTAGATTTCAAATAGTGCGTCTGAATAGATCTAATAATCTACATTTCATCGTACATATTAATGTGATGGTGTGATATGTGAATACATTTCAAGGATATTGAGAGGCCTACATATGGTATAAGCACATGAGGTTATATACTAATAGAAAATCTTGAGTTCTAATGTATGATTGATATGTGGTTTTAGCTTAGATAGAGTTGACAAGTTGAGGGGAAGATCAAGGACTCATTATCATTCATACTGAGAAGGATCAATAGTGCATTGATAGGTCAATGATTCAATGATTAGATATATGGTCAATAACCAATAAAATCAAAGGTCTAAAAGATAAGGGACTTCATGTAGATCAAATACATGACCAAGGTTGAACCAAGGCAAGCTCTTGTAGTATCATCTTGTTGCCATTAGAGCTCAATCAAATGCCATTAAGTGGAAATAGTGATGTAATCAAGGTTATCAATAACATAAAGGGACACCATTAAGATCAAATATGGATTTATGGTTTATAGATGTGTGGCATTCAAGGTTCATTTTGTGACTATGTTCACCATTTTAAAAGGGACCTATGGATATGGTGAATATTCAGCTCTTGCAGAGATATAATGGGTCTATTTGGATCTATTTTGATCCAAAAAAGGGACTATGTAGTGTATAGGTCTACATCAATTTATAGACTATAGGAAAACTAGTAGTCTAAGCTTAGTTTTCCATCTATAGTGAACCTATGAACATTGGGATAGGTTTGAGCAAGATCCAATTGGAATAAGAGATATATTTTATAAGGATGCCACAAATCCATACACATAAACCCAAATGGTTTCATCCCAAAGACCAAACTATATCAAATGGACCCTTCTCTCCACTTTTATATGACATGATAAATTTGTTAGGAGCAATTAGCACTGGGGCAAATTTATAATAGATGGATATAATTATTATAACTACATTGATGTCAAAACTTAGCTCAAGCCACTTTATCCCATTATTGTAATCATATGGAGCATGACTAAAGGAATAATGAACTATTACAACTACTTGAGATGACCAAAATCAATTAGGAAGTTTCAAAGAATCATGCTAGTAGAGATAGTTGTAAATATAATTCAAATGACAATTAACTCATTTGATTCCCCTTGAGACTTATCTTTTCTTGCTTCTCTCTCTTAAATTCTATAAGTAGCTACCATTTTGTCCTTTATAGGAGAACACACCATGTATGAAAAATCCCTACTATACTTATGTGATTTTTTTCCTTTGAATATTAATGAAAGAATATTTTTAAGTGTTGAACAATTGTCTAAGTCTATAAGTGATGTATGGTCATGAGAAGTGATAATTTTCTATCTTTCCTTCCCTTATCCTTTCATGTTTGAGTAAGATTTCCTATTCTAATATGTCATATAGAGAGTAGTCTAGTATGTAAAACTTTTCAAGTGTATAAATTGTCCATAGAGTGTGAAATATGTCCTCTATTTCATTTACTTTATATTTATGCTCACATCTCACCTCTATATTGAAATGATCATGTTAGAACCATTAAGATTTAGACACTAATTTTTATGCCTTGTTTTATTGTGGTAGAAAAATTATGATCACATGAAAGACATTTTGGTGCATCACCTCCTTTATAGTAGGTTTAAGTTATGATTTATCTAAATCTTTTCCCCATATGTAGGTATTTGTTTAAGTGATAGTCATTACATTATATATTCATAGAGTTATCTCTTTAAATCTAGAGGATCATTTCCAATATCGGTACACACATTTACCTAGAAATTTTCCCATGTTGCATAAATGTACAAGAGGGTTGAACACCCTCTTCTAGGGTGTGAGATTTGGTGACAATAGTGATGGCGTGCTTGGTGGGACAAATTGTCTTGAAGACAGCTTGTCAAGGTGAATGTTGGTCTTGACAACATCAGTTGCAACTTGGTGTACTACTCAACATTTGGCAACTCATTCATGGTAAATATGGTTCATGTCCAAGTTTTTTTATCATAAAAATTCCCTCATATTTCATGGTTCTCACTATGTCATCCTCTTCTAGAACATCCAATCCTATTAACCCATTCATTTAGCCTAAAATTCCTCTTATAATTCAGTATCCACAACCTAATCTACCATTTAAACAATGAGTAGATTTTATTAGGGAGGAAGAGGTTGAAGAGGCTAAGGAAATTAAATATCTTTAATAATAATACATGGTTAAGGCTCATTTTTTCCTTTCCTTTAATACTGATAATCCAATTCAAATTCATGCATATGATTCCATTCCTCCTAGTGCCATGAAAGGTGTGCCCACATTTAATGGTGAGAGTCATATTGCACCTAGTGAGCACATTAGAGATGTTTATAACATTTTTAATTTACAAAATAATTTTCAAGAGAACATTTCCATTAGACTCCTTTCCATGCCCCTTAAAGTCAAGGCTCTTGATTGGTATAAGAATATATTAAGTGTACGCATCATAACTCGGGATGAGTTTGGAGTGATTTTGACTTCTAGATTTGGAAATGAAAGTGACCATGATTATCTCATACATCAACTCAATGTGATAAAGAGGAGACCTAATTAAATAATGCATGAATTCAATGAAATATTTTAGAATACTTGGCATTGATTTCCTCCTCCCATGATACCACTTGCTAGTTTTGTGTTCTATACTTACTTGACATCCATTGGGACTAAAATTTCTATCATGCTTCAAACTATGAGGGATTCCATTGTCCCCAAAGCATATGGTCTTACTATCAAAGCTAAGAATAGTCTCATCCAATCTAGAAGATCAAATCCTAAAGTGTATATGCCTCCATTGTCTTAGGTTTCTACTAATACTCTAAATGTATCCCAAGTTATTAATGCCAATACAAAAACTAAGGTGGATCTTAGGCAGGCAGAAGATGATGCTTATTGGAAACCAAAGTTAATAGCCTTAGAGGCTCAAACTAGGTAAGATAATATGCAACAAATTACATATCACAATGCTTATCCCTATCAATAATAATATGGAAGAGGAAGAGGACAATGGCAACCTAATCCCAATAGCGATGTTAATGGATACAATCTTGACTCTATCACTAATCCAAGGGAGATGGTACTAGTTCATAGAAATTTGGTGTAGGGAGAATATTGGTAGTAAGACCAATTAATGGATGTGAATGAGAGTGGAGAATAATATTTGGTGGTTCAAGGAGTATTTAATCCCCTCATATCAAATGATGATGAGGTGATGATGTATGTTAATGAGTATTGGCAACCTCAAGGAGAGATCTTCACCAATTTTCTAGTTAAAGACACTTTTATGATAAATAAAGAAGCCTCTATCATATAAAATACAAGGGAAAACAATAAGTATCTATGAGGTTGTAATATTATTCCCATAGGCTCATCTAATCCTCATACAAGGCAACAAAACATAGCTATAAGTGTGATAGTTCCAAAAACTTCTACATCTCTAGTAAGTCAGAATATGGTAGGGTCCCTCCTAATCCTCAAGTTTAAAGTAGTTATATACCTACAAGATTCCAAGATAAAGTAGGTATGGCTTATTTAAACGTTATATATTACTTGAAGAACACTAAAACATCCATTTCTCTTTTGGATGTTCTTTATATGCCTAGTCAAAAAGAACTACAAAAGAAGTTAGTTATAATCTCTACTAGTGTCTCACCCTAAAAAAAATTTATGACCATGTTGCTCTTAAAAATTACCCTATTACCATTTTTTAACTATCCAATAGGTTTGAGAAACCTCCACCATTTTACCTCACCCTCATTATAGGTTAGAAGTTAGGACATAATTTCATAGTCAATAGTAGAGCTTCTACTTGTGTCATACCCAAAGTTATAGATGACAACTTAGGACTAAAATATGAGCCAAATATGAAAGGTTTCCTTAAATTATATGGTACACCTACCAATATATTATGAATGATAAAAATCTTGATGTTTTTCTTGCATAGCTGTCCTAGTTTTCCTATCTTTTAAGACATAGTTGTGGTTGATCTCCTAGCCCACTTTACAGTCTACCTATTAAAGGATTCATAGCCAAGATATTTGGTTATCTCTCATATAAATAGTATTTCATGGCCTTTATAATAAGTTATGGAGCCAAGGTGATAATTAGGATACAATTCCTTTCACGGTTTCATATTTAACCTTATATTGAGACAAGTTATAATTTGAATTGTATTGTTCATAAAGAAAATGATTCTATTCTAGATGATGGAAATTCATCCAAGCTTGAGGGCATTAAAAATTTGATTCTTTATGAATATATTAATAACAATTAAGATCATTATCCTTATGGTCTCATGGAGGAAACTGATCTAGGATTATATTATATACATGAATAAGGATTGCCGACACCTCTACTTGCCAAAGAAGAGGGTAAAGATGATGAGCTACGGATTTTTTTTTTTTTTTTTTATGGTTCAATAAGTAAATTTGGTGTATGTGATAGTGTTATGTTAGTCTCTCATTCTAAAAAAAAATTATGATTAATAAAGGTTTAATTTCATTTTACTTGTAATGTGTTTGAGTATGAAGGTTTAATTCATGGCCTTCAATGGGAAAGGATAAAAGGAATCAATAAATTTCAAGTATATGGAGATAGTGAGTTGGTTTTGCATAAAGTGAGGAATGTGGTTGTTGTAAATAACCCTCTACTTAAGTAATATAGGCATAGAGTATGCGATTTTTTTTAAGACTTCAATGCATTCAATATTCAATCAATCTCAAGGAAGTAGAATAGTCATGTTAATGGACTAACTACCATAGGAGCTCAATTTGATACTCCAAATACAATAAAAGATGAGGGAAAATAGTATCATATTAACATAATTATTATACCTTTAATACTTTAAAATTAATTTTCATGGCAAGTGTTTGATAGTGACAAACACATTGTATGCTTATTACAAAATGAGGCTAAGTTTTCTTCAAGAAATTAAAGGAGGCTCCAAGAATATTTGGGTGATTATATTATGAAACTAATAACCAATATTATACCTAAGGTTTTCGTGAACTTATAAATTTTATTGAATGATAATGATCAAAATAAGTAAGGGAAAGTGATTATGTCTACAAAAGATGAGAATTATGAAAGATTCTTGATCTTCAAGGACAAACTCCTCAAACTAGGTAAGGTATGTTCTACATTAGAGAATCAATAATTGATTAGGTTGTGTAGAGAATTTCATGATATATTTTCTTGGGAATATAACAACCTCAAATTATTTTATCCCAGCCTAACACACCATACCATTGAATTGGAATCTAGATTTAAACTGATTAGACAAAAGCAAAGACCCATGAACCCTAACATTGAGTAACTCATGAGGTTAGAGCTTACCAAACTCCTTGAATCTAAGATAATATTTACCATCAAGCATTAAACATGGGTAGATAATATTTTTCCTATTATAAATAAAAAATTGGGAGATAAGACTTTATGTGGACTTTAGAGATCTTAATAAAGTGTAACTCAAATATCACCATCATCTATCCTTAATGGAGTAGATTTTACAAATGGTTTCAAGTTCTCAACATTTTTCTCTTCCAAATGGATATTCAATATATAATTATATTTTAGTCAATGAAAATGATAAATTTAAGATAACCTTCACTACTAAATGGTGGACTTTTTCTTAAAGGAAGATGCTCTTTGGTCTGTCCATTGTTGGTGCAACATTTCAAAGATCAATTGGCATGGCCTTCAAAGGTTTGATCAATGAGATGCTATTGGTTTATATAGATGATATAATAATATTTTATAAATATGATAATGAAAACATTCAACACTTGAGACAAGCATTTTAAATATGTATGAAATATGGAATATCCCTTAATCCAAAGAATTTCATATTTATTGTTCATGAAGGTAAGCTCTTAGGACATATTATTTCCAAGGATGGTTTGAATATTGATCCTAAAAGAATATATGATATTCTAGGCTTATCATTTCCCTTAAATAATAAATGTCTTCGAATTTTATTAGGCAAGATAAAAAATTTAAGAAGTTTCATACCTGGTTTTACATCTTTGGTGAAACCTATCATAGCTATGCTCAGGAAAAACCAAGTCTTTTCTTAGACCAAAGAGGGTAAGAGTAGTTTTGAAGCCATAAAATAAGTAATTGTAAAATATCCTACTCTTTTTAGTTTTGATTTTAATAAATACTTCATGTTTTATTCATTTTCTAACCTTAATACTATCTCATTCATGCTAATGCAAAAGAATGATGAGGGTGTGGAACATGAAATTTTATTATTTAGTCAAGGTTTATAAGATTATGAAGTCATGTAAAACTTTTTAGAGAAATAATTAATTGTTTTAAGGGGACTAAATAAGTTTATACATATGGTTTCAAATAATAAAATTCATGTTATGGTCTCTCATCCTAGCACCAAAGAGATTATTTTGAGCAAATATCTTAGTGAAAAATGGTAGGGTGGATCACTAATGTAATGGAATATGATGTTGATATTAAAGTGAAAATTTTGATAAAATGTAAAGGAATTTGTGAATATATACCTCTAGGTCTTCATAAATTAAAGGGAGATCCTCTAATCAATCATGATTGTTCCCAACTATCTGGTTTATTACCTCCTCAAAGATGGACACATGATGTAATCAATTTTTTTCAAAATTGTGAGTATCCTAATAATATGAGTAGATCAAAAAATATATATTTTATATTACAATCTATTCCATTTTGTCTTGTGTATGGTGTGATTTTTAGGAGGGACATAAATGGTTTGCTATTGATATGAATTGATAGTGATCAGTTTGTAGTGTTTAGTGATAAGTTCTATGATGAGACAACATGAAGTCATTTCTCTCCAAACACCATAGTTACCAAGATCATGAGGGATGGATATTATTGTCCTAGCATCTTCAAGGATAGTCATGATTGGGAGAAAAGGTGTGGGAAATGTCTTTTCTTTGTAATAAAATAGAATCTTGAAGATTTTCCTTTGAATCCTATCCAATTTGATAAACCTTTCATGTAAATGGGTCTTAATTTCATTGGCATGATAAATCCCCCATCAAGTGTTGGTCATAAATGGATACTCACAACAACTGAATATTTTATAAAATTAGCTAAGGTAGTAGAATTGAAGGAATCCAATGATAATGTTATCTTAGAGTTTTATGAGACCATCATAACAAGGTTTGGCACTCATACTTTTATTTCAGATAATGCTCTTGATTTTTGGGTGTTAAGATAGATAATTAGGAAAATGGTAATGGAATATTCTTGAGTACTTCATCCAAATATAACCCTCAAGATAATGGACTAGGTAAATTTTCTAGTAATTATCTAATCACAATTATAAAGAGAACCTTAGAGCATAACTAAAAATCCTGGCACAAAAAATTGAAGATAACCTTATGGGCTGATAGGATAACTCCCAAGAGGTCAACATGGAATTATCCTTTTTTGCTTGTATATGGAAGGGTATCTAGGTTATCTATCTCTTAGAAGATGTCTACCTTAGAGTTATCATATTAACTAGAGTTGCTTGAAAACACTCTAATGGAGGTGAGATAGATAGAATTAATGGAGTTGCAAGAGACTAGAGATAAACTTCATCAAGATATGGAGCATCACAATTACTAATGAAGAGGTATTTTGACAAGAAGGAAACTCTAAGATCATTTCAAGAAGGTGAAAATATTGAAATGAGATAAAGATGGAGCAAAACTAGGGAGGCATACCAAATTTGATACCTTATGGAGTGGACCATATGTCATCATCAAGTGAAATAAAAGTAACTCTTTTTAGTTAGAAAAGATGAATAGAGAATGATTTCCTATCCTTGTGAATGTAATACATTTTAAAACCTACTATTGATAACTAAGGGTTAGTTTTGTAAATATTAGATTAGGTGTGTGTTTCCTTTCTTGTTGTGTTGTGTTCTAATAAGTGCTCCCAAAGAACATGTGTGTTTATGTTTTATGTCTTGTTATTTTTATTTTATATCATTATTGTGTTGCCAAGAGGTAGTTTATATGTCCATATTATATACTTATGAATCCGTATCCCAATGGATAGGATTAGGCAACTAGTCATGGCGTAGCAAGCATGTCACCCTTGTGAAATCACCAAGAATGTTTACCATTTTTATCGCAAGCCAAAATGGGTCAACCCCCTATAGTCAAAATATTGTATAAGGGATTTTTATAATGTCATGGTGTATGTTGTATTCATTTGATGTTACTTCATATGCCATTATAACTTTGGTCATATCCCAACTTAGTCATTGTATCATTTGGTGTCTTAGGGTTCATTTTAGGGTCATATATGTAAGTGGTAGGTCTTCATGGTATCAAAGTAATTAGAGTATGAAACATGTTTGATTATACCTCAAGGAATTCATTTGATCCTTTAAAGATCAAGAAATATATTAGGAAAAAACTTCCTGAAGCTAGACCATTATTAAGACTTCACATAGAAACCATAATAGAATGACTTTCTTGTGTATTTTATAAATATGCTCAAAAAGCCTCACATAAACATAAAGCCATGTGTGATAAATTTTCATAGTGCCAATATCATGATCTACAATTTTCATATCTCAATGAGTCTTCTATCTCGATATCTAAGCCTTCTAATTTTAGTTGTCCAAGTCTAAAGGGATAGGCCATCTTGAATCTCACACATGAATCAATGAACCAACTCATTTGTTTATTTTTTTTTATCACAAATAAATAATACCCCATGATATAAATTATTACATCACCATGTATTTTTTCATGCCAAGATCATCTTCTAAAACTTTTGAGTTTGGGAGAGATTTATACCTTAAGTTATGAAGCTTCAAAGTTGAACCATCAAAGTAAGTCATCTGTGTAAATGTCAAAATAAAGCTCAAGAAAAATAAATGATTTTTATATTAAATTTGATGGTTTCATGAACATAAATAATGTTCATGTGAACATAATTTTATGGGAGAGCAAACATCAGATTTGAGATATTGAAGTAGCCATTGGATTTCAAACATTGGGTCCCAGTAGATCTAACAGGCCATGATGCATCATACATCTTGATCTAACAGTGTGAGATGATTGAAAAGGTTAAAGAGATCAAGAGGATAAAACATGGTGTAATTATGTGAGGTTGTAGAATGATAGTGAAGTTTTAGTGCTAATGCATGATTAATACATGGTAGTAGCTTGGATAGAGTTGAAAACTCAAGGGCAAGGTCAATGACTCATGATCATTTGTACTAAGTAGGATCAATAATGCATGGATAGGTTAATGAGTCAATTATTTAATCCATGGTCGATGAATAATGAAATCTAAGGTTAATAATCTAAGGGAATTATTGTATATCAAACTAGGACAAGCTCTTGTAGGGTCAACCCATTGCCATTAGAGCTTAATAAAACACCCTGAAGTGAATAAACTAATGTAACCTAGGTGATCAAGAACATAAAGGGCTATCATTAAGGCTAAATACAAACCTTTGGTTCATTAATGTATGGCATATAGAGTTCCTTTCTTATTATGTTTTCCATTCTTAAATGGAGTGATCTGGGCAATAATTCATGTGACAATTCGGGTGACGGTTCTACCCCAATTGATGATGGAACTTTTGGGAGCCATAACTTTTACACCGTACCCCAATTGAATCCCCATTTCAACCGTTGGAAAGATAATAATGAGAATAATGTGGTGAGAATGAATATAGATTTTCTCAATGTTTTTTCCCTTGAAAACCTAATGTAAGTTCCCAAAATTCTAATTTTAGTAGTGTAGTCTAAAAATAGTAAGTTTCTAAAAATATTAATTCCTTGAATTCTATATTATTTTAAATGATGTAAATCAAACCAATTAATATCCCTCAATATTTTTGACCTTTCACATCCTCTTCCTACTTTAAAAATGTGTATAAATGAATATGTAACCAAAAATGGAAATCAGACATCTCTTCCCAGAGATAAGCATATAGTTGAATTGTGATCTTGAGTAATAAAACATTTCTTCTCAGAGAATTCATTATTACTATGTTATTTTTGTGTGTTCTTTAAATATCTATCAATAAAAAATTCTATGTTTTGGATTAGTTGTATCAAATCAGTTTATCTCGAGAGTTTATGATCCCAAGGATGAGGTCAAGCTACAAGAATCTTGGGTGGAAAACAATAGAATTTCCAAACTATCCACCTATTTTCTCCAAACAACTTCAAATGGTGTATGACACTAAGAAATCCAATCCTTTCAAGGAAATGGTGAATGAATCCCTCTAATGGTAACAATTTTATATGCTATAACAATTTTCCCAAATTCTCTAATAACTCTTGATGTGAAATTCTAGCTTTTCATTTGTACTTCTTGGCTCCTCATCCATGGAACATTCTTTCAGTGCCCCAATACCCTTCAAGGTTTAGGTGAATTTTGATATTCCTAATTTTGAAGGTAAAATCAATGATAATGTAGTAGAAAATTGTTTGGACCAATTATCTTCCTAATTCTCTGTAAATAAATTCACTGATGGAGAAAAGATCACTTTTGCTCTTTTGAAAGCATCGTTGCCTGTGAAAAATTGGTGAGAAGAGTACAGAAAAGAGGTTCAATACAGATGACATTGGCCTTGAGGTGGAACCTACCTAGGATGATTTCATGAAAGTGGTAAAGGAAGAATACTATCCCATTAGAGCAAATGATGATTTGTACATATAGTGGCAATAATTTTGCCAAGGTAAAGACCAATTGATTCAAGATTATAAATACATTTTTATTCTCTATCTAAAAGATTGGACATCCAAGAAAGTGAGAAACATAAGAATCTCAAATATCACGGTGGAATACAATGGTACATACGGAGGGAAATGGAACTCTTCAATTTGGAAACCCTCAGTGAGGCATACAAGTTCATAGTGAAGATTAAGCAAAAGCATAGAAGGAAGAATATGAAGAGTCAACCTTAAAAATGGAAAAGTGACAAGGAAGGTCAAATACAAGGCCAAAATAAGAAGAAAGAGGAGTTTCAAGATAAGAAACCCTAGAAGGGGAAGATTGGAAAATGGTGTGATTACCACAAATCTAGAACTCACTCCAAAGAAGAATGCTAAGCCATCATGTCATTTCTTCTGCATCACAATACTCGACATCTACTACTCTATTTCATACATAACCTAAATTTAAAGAGGATGAAGAAGAGATTGTAGATGTTGAGCTTGATACCATTATCACTTCATCATAGACCCATGAGGAAAGGCCAAATGACAAGGAAAGATTGTTTTAGTCCAAATTATGGGTAAAAGGTAAGCCTCTACATTTCATTCTTGATAGTGTGAGTCAAAATAATTTAATCTCTACTAAAGTTGTGAAAATTTTAAATATATCCATGAAGCCTCACCCAAAGCCATACAATATTATATGGTTGAGCCCAGGGAGAACCTTTGTGTCACGAATCAATGTCTTCTTTCATATGCAATAAAACCAATCCAAGATGAAGTCTTGTGTGATGTAGTCAATCTAGATGTTTTTGATGTACTCTTTGGTTAGTCAATCATGTATGATCAACATGGAATATATGAATCATAAACTTGAAGAATCATCCTCTCTTGGAACATGGCACTATAGGGTACCAGAGGTACCACCTCCCACATCTGTCTCCCTGATAAGTGCCAAACAATGTACAAGATTGGTGGAGAAGACAAAGAAGTTCATTCTCATGGTGGTAAAACCATAGAAATCCAAGAAGGCTGATGTTACAATCTTGACAACACAATCAACATAATAAAAGAAGCAAATGGGACAAATCATAAGAGAATATGATGACTTATTCAAGTCAACCAAAAGAATTCCACTGCATTTCTAGGTAAAGCATTATATCAATTTGATCCTAGGATCACCTTTGCCTAATATTCCTATGTATCATAGATCAATTTTAGAGAATGATGAGATAAAAAGATAGATTCAATAATTGATCCAAAAGGGTCACATCAAACCAAGCTCTTCACCCTATGGTAGCCCAATTATCTTGGCACCAAAGAAAGATGGAACATGGAGGATTTGCATTGACTATTGAGCCCTGAATAAAATCACTATGAAGAATCACTACCCCCCTAGGATTGATGACCTACTAGACCAACTCTGTGGTGTGAATTTCTTCACCAAAATTGATCTTAAATATGGATATCACCAAATTCCCATCGATCCTACTAATGACTGGAAGACTACATTAAAATATAAGGAAGGGCTCTTTGAATGGTTATTTATGCCTTTTGGCTTAACTAACACACCTGCAACCTTTATGAGGATGATGTATGACATCTTATGATCCTTCACCAACTCATTCATGGTTTTCTACATAGATGACATACTCATCTACAATAGAACATGGGAGTAACATCTATAACATGTTTATAAGGTGATTCAAAATCTTTGGGAGCACAAGTTATATGCAAATCTTGACAAATGGACATTCAAGATGAAAACAATTTAGTATTTTATGTACATTGTGAATTAGGAAGTGGTTCATGTTGATCTAGAGAAGATTTAGGTTATTTGAGAATATCCTACACCAAGGATCCTCACAAAACTTTGCAACTTCTTAATTCTTGATAATTTTTATCATAGGTTTATTCTTAAATTTTCACATGTTTCTTGATCACTAACGCAAATGACTAAAGGAGGAGCTAAAGCTAAATTTAAATGGGGTTAAATACAATAAAGGGCATTTGATAATTTGAAGAACAAACTTTTCTCAGCTCATGTTCTTACCTTGCCATATTTGCATAATCCTTTTAAGTTGATGATAGATGCATCTAAATATGCCATGGGAGCTATCATCATGCAACATGGCCATCCTATTGAATATCATAGTGAAACTTTCACTGATATAGTTAAGAAATACCTGACATATGATAAGGAGCTTTATGCCATTATGCAAGCCTACAAGTAATGGAAACACTACATCTTGGTGAAAGAGATTGTCATCCACACTAACTATAGACCATTAAAATTCATCTAGACATAGAGAAAACTATGAAATGAGAGGAACCAAAAGTGGGCCACATATATGAAGCAATTCCATCTGATAATCAAACATAAAAAGGGTATCTCAAATATAGCTACAAATTATCTGAGTTGCCCACTAATTATTGCACTCACAATAGTTTTTGACTAGTGTAGACATGAGACTACCACTTGGGGTGCTCTATATGAAGCATATCCTACCTTTTCTAATACATATCAAGTGCTTCAAAAAGATATAGAGTAACAAAAAATGATATGGGAAACACATTTTAGTAGGAAAATTGAACATTTTGTGTAGAAAGTACATTGACAATTGTTCAAAAACACTTTTACTAGCCCTATATGTGAAAAGATGTGGAAAGGTATCTCAGATATTGCACCCCATGTGTGAAAGCCAAGCCAAAAAATAATAAGAAAGGATTTTATATGCCATTACCAAAACCAACCAGACCTTGGGAATCTATCTCAATGTAATTTCTCTCAGGTTTGCCCACTTCAAAACATGGCAAGGACTATATTTCTATTATAGTTGATCATTTTTGAGATAAAGGCTATCATGATTTCTTGTAAGAAAAATATATCTATTGAAGAAACTAGTCAACTATATTTTAGTCATGTATGGCTCCATTTTGGTCTCCCAAGTCCATTTTCTCAGATCAAGATATCAAGTGCCTAAGTATCTTCTGGTCCACTCTATGGAAGATGATAGATACCAAGCTGATGAAGTCCATAGCCTTTCATCCATAGACTAATGGTTAGATAGAGGCGGTGAACCTCTTAATTGTTCACATGATTTAGATGTATCACTCCAAACAACTATGCACATCAGATGAGGGGATTACTTTCATATAATATGAATACAATCAAGCCATATATAGCTTGACCAAGCACAGTCCATTCCGAGTATGCTTTGAGTTCCAACCCATGGCACCAATTGATAAAGCCATTCCATTCTCTACCATAGAATACATACCTCATGGAAGATCTAAGGTAGAAAAATCAACAAATATCATTAAACAAATGAAACACATCCAGAATGAAGTTCATGACATCTTGGAGAAGATGAATCAGAAGTATAAGCAACACCATGATAAACATAGGATTTCACACCATTTTGTTCTAGGTGACAAGGTTTGGTTAGAGCTTCAGAAGGAACAACTTGGAGGCCCACACATAAAAATTTTCCCTTTGTGATATGGTCCCTACACCATCACTATAAAAGTAGGAGAAAATGATTTTGAGTTAAACCTACCAGCCTACCTTGGTTTGCATCTAATATTCAACATGGAGATCCTCAAACCATATCATCCACCTATGTTGGATACTTCAATCATAATAGGACAACTAAACATTGATGAGATTTATCTAGTGAAGGAGGATCCTATTGTGGACACCTAGATGAAGACAATAAGAAGACACTCTATTTTGCTTTATTAGGTGGTCAAAAGGGGCCAGTTTAGCCACCAAGGTGAGTGGCTTATAGAGAATTAAATTAAGACATAACTGACACACCTGATGAGGAATATTGATGTATTAGGGAAAATTAATTCTTAAGGAGGGAGTAATGATCTAAGAAATAATTTATGTGATAATTTAGGTGACAATTTTACCCCAATTGATGATAAAACTTTTAGGAGCCATAACTTTTGCACTGTAGCTCTAATTGACTCCCTATTTAAACCATTAGAAAGATAACAATGAGGATAATGTGGTGAGATGGAATGGATATTTTCTCAATGGTTTTTGACCCTCAAAAACAAAATGTAAGTTCCCAAAATTTCAATTTTAGTAGTGAAGTCTAAAAATAATAAGTTTCTAAAAATAGTAATTCCTCAAATTCTGTATTGTTTTAAATCGTAGAAGTTGAACCACTTAATCGCCCTTGAGATTGGTGACCTTCCACATCATCCTTATACTTTCAAAATGTGTATAAATGAATATTTAACCATAAATGGAAATTAGATATCTCTTCCCAGAGATAAGCATATGGTTGAATTGTGATCTTGAGTAATAAAACATCTGTTCTCAGAGAATTCATTGTTACTGTGTTATTTTTGTGTTATTGAAATATCTATTAATCAAAATTTTTAAGTTTTAGACTATTCATATGGTGAATTTTCAAATATTAAAAAGGTATTGTGTGTCTATTTGGACCTATTTGGATAAAAGAAAAGTACTATATAGTCTATAAGTCTACATCAATATAAAGATTATATGAAAACCAATAGTCTAAGATTGGTTTTCTATCTATAATGAACTTATGAACATGGGGTTAGGTTTGAGCATGATATAGTTATAATAATAGATATATTTTGTAAATATGCCATGAATACATACACATATTCCCCAATGGTTTCATCCTAAGGACCAAACTGCATGAAAGGGACCCTTCTCTCTACTTTTGCACATCATGATGAACCAATTACGAGTAGTTAGCACTAGGACAAATTTATTTTATATATATACACACACACACACACACACACACACACAAACACACATATATAAATATACATATATACATATATATATACATATACATATACATATATATACACATATATATACATATATATATATATATATATATACATATATATATACATACATATATATATATATATATAACAACATTGATGTTATAAATTAGCTAAAAACCACTTGATCCCATCTTTACAACTATACAGAGCATGAGTGAAGGAATAATCAACTGTTGTTACTACTTGAGATGACTTGGATCAATCAGGAAGTTCCAAATAAGCATACTGGTAGAGGTAGTTGTAACTAAAATTTGAATGAAGTTGAATTCATTTTATTCCCCTTGGGACTTATATTTCCTTTCTTATCTCTCTTAAATTCTATAATTAGCTACCATTTTGGCCTTTATAGGAGAACACATCATGTATGGTGAAGCCCTATTAGACTAATGTCATATTTTGGCTTTGAACATTAATGAAAGACTTTTTATAAGTTTTTAACAATTTTATAAGTTTTAAAGTGATGTATGGTGATGAAAAGTGATATTTATCTATCCTTCCTTCCCTTATCTTTTCATTTTTGATTAAGAGTTCATAGTTTAAAAGGTCATATAGAGTATAGTCTAGTGTGTAAAGTTTTTCAAGTGTACAAATGTCATTAGAGTGTGCAATCTACTCTCTGGTTCATTTGCCTTATGTTATTTCTCATATCTCACCTCTATATTGAAATTCTCATGTTATAACCCATCAATACATAGAGATTAATTTGTATGGCTTGTTTCATCATGGTAGAAATATGATGGTCACATGGAAGAATTTTTGGTACATCACCTCCTTTAGAATAGGTTCAATTTATGCATTCTCTAACTCTTTTACCCATAAGTAAGAAGTAGTTTAAGTGATAAGCATTACATGATATATTCAAGGAGTTAGCCCCTTAAATTTAGAGTCTCATTTCTAATATAGGTACACCCACATACCTATAAATGCTACCATGTTTTCCAAATCTAGAAATGGCTTGAACACCCTATTTTAGGGTGTGAGATTTGGTGACAACAGGAAAATAACAAGAAATCATATAGGTATTTTAACCAAATAATCTCTATTGATCTCTTCTAAATGTGGAACCCCCTTCTTATTACAAAAAAAATTATATGTAGATGTTTCCAATCTATGATTATTCATCTTCTTCTCATACTTGGTGCCAAAAGTAGAGTCTCTTCACATTCTAGCTTATTAGAACTCATGAAGATAAGATAAAATAGGTTATACAACAAAAAAATGAGAACATAAGGGAAAAATATCTTGCATAGCTTTACAATCCATTTTATTCTATCAAAAATGGAATATATTTCCATACAACATGGTGATACAATAAGGATATGTTTATATCTAACCACTAAAAGGGTGATTTTTGACTCATAAGTGACTATGCATAAGAGGGGATCCAAAACTACATGGAAATGAAATTAAAATTATAGAAATGAAAAACCTAAAAAATAAATGGATATGGAAGATGGTAATCATGTGACTAAAGCAGCCATTCAAACATAAGATAAGTCTAACAAAAGCACTGATAGAAGATATCATTGTAAAATAAGGAGATTAAAAAAATGTACCAAATGACTACAAAGGAAAAAATGGAAAAAATAAAAATTTGAGACTGGAAAATAAAGTTCTAAGGCATCCAAATAGGAGATAAGGGTCACATAAAACAATAAAGTGCTATAAAATACCCATAAGGGAAATAATGGCTAATTATAAACTAGTACTTTTATAAATTAAAGTACTATGTAATCTAGAAAGAAACCAAGGTCACATAAAATCCCTAAAGTTATACAAAATATCTACAAGGTAACAATGGCCAACTTTATGATGCTAACCATATAAACTAAAGTACCAAGAAATCCATAAAGTAGACCAAGGTGACATAAAACAAAGAGGTGGTACAATAGATATATAAGGGATGTAATGGTAAAAATAAAAGTGTAACTATATAAATTATGACAAACATTAAAAATATATAGGAAAAAGTATATTAAATGTTATGATATAATTTGATGATATTCTTTAGGTTCAATTCTAGTCTCTTGTAAGAAATATTTGTTAAAATAGGATGTAACCACTTGGATGCTTATGGGTTCTGATTTGCCTTCACTTTGGTGCATTTAGATCTAGGTCATGGATAGTCATTGCTTATAAAATGGCAAAACCCTAGATTTTCATATTTAATGTGACCTCAGGGAAAAATGGATTAGTGGGCACAAGGTGATGATCAAACCTTAATGAACCCATTTTCAATGTACATTATCTACATATCCAATACTCTGATGAGGGCCTCAAACTAATGTAGTTCTCCCCTAAGTGTTGGTTTGTGTGTGAATCATAAAATATGTGAAAATTAAGTACATCATTGACATAGCTTCTAACTTGGAAAATCAGCCTCTTGGGATACTCATTTAGTAGTTCAGACCTGTAGATGGGTTGTAACTATGATTAGTATGGAAATAGGGAGGTTGTGTTCAATAGAATTATTGATAGAGTGTTTTGATAAGTGACTTGGTTTCTTTAGTATTTTTATAGGTGAATAATGAATTTAGTTTGATATTATATTAATATAAATCCATTTGGATTAATAACCTAAACTAAATCCCTTAGACCAACCATTGGGATACATTTAATTTATAAATTTAATGACTTTAGGGAACTAGACACTTGAATTAATAGAGGATAGTAACATTGACATTATTATCTGACCCTGACATTAGTGTCCATGTAGTAGGATAATATGTAGAGACTCAAATTTTAAAGATGAAAGATAATTATATTTTAATCATTATGGGTAATATAGAATACTTTGTTAATTAATATAATACTGGTTAGACCACGAGATATAGGCCAAGGGGCACAAAGATAGAGAATATGTGAGGCTTGTAGAACTAGGAAAGATAGAAAACTAATAATAATATCCAAGGTTTGAGTTTTATAAGTGAACAACATTGAGGTGATATATAATCACAAAATATCATCTATGTTTTCCTCCCCTTTGATCTAGTAATGAAATTTCTAGTTTAAAGTAAAGGAATACATACCTTGGTGTGTATACACACATTATATTTGTATGTGCCCAACTTTAGTGATTAAGTAATGATTAACTTACAATAAATAAAATATTAAAATATAAAATTAATGCATGTAGTCTAGGTTGAATGTATTTTAAAAAGATTAAAATAAAAAATAAGGTTTAGGAGTACACATGTTTGTCAATGTAACTGCCTTTCCTATTACCAAGTTATTTAGGAAAATACATATCATTATAAGGCTCTAAAAATAAAGATTGGGACAAATATAGATAAATATTTAAAGTGAATATATCTAAGGATATATATATATATATATATATATATATAGAGAGAGAGAGAGAGAGAGAGAGAGATTATAAGGCACATGCACCCAAATTTGTATCAAAAGTGAGTTAGCACATGATAGTTGAGATTATCTAAACCATGAAAACTAATTATACTTATAACCTTTTGAGGATGGATGATAAATTCCAACCTAAAAACTTGGCAAGATTGATTAATTTTATCACCTCAATCATAAAAAAAGTTGAATGAACTACTACAGTAGATTGGATCAGTAAAATTTCATAAAAGTATGTGGTATATCAATACAAAGAAGTCTATTATATGGTAATAGTTTGTAAAAGAGTTTTGGGATGTGAAATTTATTTGTATTTTTAAATATTATGCACATGTTGCATATCATATGAAACTTACATATGTCTCATGCTTCAAATGTGTATAAAAATAGTACAAATGTATATAATTCTTCCACAACTATGAATCTAAATAATATAACTATGTGCTTTGGCCAATTTAGATATCTTTGTAAGTGTGTAGGACATGTTTCCAAAGCATGACACCACTATATATGGAAAAGGCTGAAAACTGATATAAGTACTAATGTATAGGAAATGTTTCCAAAAGATGCCACTACTATAAATTAGATATTTTGAATACCAAATAGATGTCAAGAACATGCTTATAAAGTAGGCCCTCATTAAATTTAACATTGAATATGTGGAATTCATGCCCATATGACATGCCCCCACTAAATATAAGAAATGATATAAGTAAAACATACTAAATGAGTGTGGATAACATGCTTCCAAATCACACCCCCACTATAATCTAGAAATTGTGAATGTGTGTAATCCATGCCAATATGACATGCCTACACTAAATCTAAAAATGGATATAAGTACAAAGTATTAAATGAGTGTGGATAACATGCTTCCAAAGCATGCCCCCATTGAATAAGAGAACTATAACAAGTGTGGATAACATGTCACTATAACATAACCCCACTAATATACCCCCCCCTTTGAAGTGATGGAAAGATAGAATCTATTAGTTACCTCACCTTAAAATGATAAGACAATTGTATACTTTGTGAATGTAACCATGTAGCATATATAAGGAAGCATGACTAGGTAAATATATTATTTAAGTGCATAGGACCAATGTGATCACATGTAGGCCTAAGATCCATGATAAAGATCATGGAAACATGTAGATAGTAATAGTATAATATCAATAAGTAAACAATCACACACACAAGATAACTCAAAATCAAGTCAAAAAGTAAAGGTCCAAAGAGACCATAAACAAGGGACATGATCAAATGTTGTAAAATCAAAGGGACATGACTTATTCAAGTGTCCATATAAGTAAATATGACATATTCAAATTTTCATAAAAAAAATAATGACTTATTAAAATTTCAATGAAATCATACATAAGCATGGGGGTTGTAGGAAAATGAACATATTTAAATGCCCAAAAAGTTAATACAAGACTCACAAGGAAGTGTATAAAGTAAAGAATAAGCAACTTGTATAAACATGCCATAGTATCACATAGATCCAATGGTTAGGATAAGTATGTCAAATGTATATCATATCAATTACTCTATGTAAGATATAATTTTAGAAAATTGGCATGTGTAAGTATATATGTAAGCTCAAACATGATAATGTACAGTGTTAATTGAATCATATAACCTATCTAATTTGAGATCAAAGAAGAGAATGCACCCAATGCCCATATGACATGAGTAGAAGGAAGGCCAACTTGTGAAATATGAATGTATAATGTGTCATTTTATGTTTGTATCATACTCAAGTATAATTATGGCACTTATGTGTATGTATGAGTAACTAAGTATGTCATCCATCAATATGGAAGTAACACATATATACTAAGGAGAAAATATAACATGTAAGTGACAAAAGTGCTATTTATAATTTTTAATGATTTATTTTTTTTTGTATTTTTTTATTTTTTGAATAGGAAAGATCATCCTATGAAGCCATATAATGGATGGTCATTGATATATCTCCCCACTATGAACCTTAAAACCTTATGTTGGATATTTTTCATTGATTTCATCATGATTAGATAGGTTAATAAGATACATAAAATTTACTCCCCATTTTTATCATGTGTAGTAGAAGATATAATTTTATTATTGGATGTGAGGTCACTATTCATAATCACTACACAAGATGATGTGGCATGATGAGATGGCATATAGGTGATGTGGTAAGAATGTGATGTGGGTTGTATTTGGTGTTTCATGGACCATGGAGGATATTTTAAGTTGGAAATTTGATTTTAGAAAAGGTGGGGTGCATTTATCCACTAAAAAACATGGTATGACATTTACTTTTACACTTGGATGCATGTGGGGGATAAATATAAATATTATCCATGTATGATTGACCTAAGTGGGTGTGTGGGGCACAATTATATGGAGGATCCACTATATTAGTGCCTAGATAAAGAGAACATATGATTTATCATCATTTGTCTTTAGTGGTTGAGTAGAGGACAAAGACAAATTATCACATGGAGTGGTGGTGGTTTTTTGTCTAAAGTATTTACTCTATGTTTTGGAATATGTAAAAATGGTAGACATTTCTTTATGGACCACTTATGCACAAAGTTGGAATGTGGTACCATATTTTCTTGATCTTATTTAATTATCTTTGCCTCTTTTATCTCTCATGTAAATGATAATAAAGCATGCTTCTTATTTATATTTGTGAATCCATGCATTCCATGAATTCTCATTCTTAAAGTAGGTGAAAATGACTTAAAGATAATTTAATCTTTAGTAAAAGCTTGGTTGAGATATTTGGTTATAATCTTGTTGTAATATTATGTGTATTAAAGACAAGGTATTAAGGGAAGGAGAGAGGTGTGATAGGGTGTTGTCACTAGTTAATTATCTATTGTTGTTGTAAATATAAGGATGAAAATTTTCTCCATGGATAGAGCTCATTAGGTTAACCACGTTACTAATTTAAACTTTAAGGATTTTAGTTTATGTAAATCCTATGTTATATTAAAGGGTTGAGTTGTCTAAGTCAGTGAAATAATATGCAATAAATAACTATTGATTTTTTATAAAATTTGACTTGCTTTGACTTTCTAAAATTAGTAATAAATATATGTAAATAGATACTTATATAGAAAATAGTTAATGAATAATATATAAATGATGAAATTAGGTTATGGATATGTCTTAGTATTGTTAATAAGTTCCCTGAGTCAAATCTTCACCTAGACAATAGTGCCCCACATGGATAATAGTCCCATGTTCCTCTAGTGTCTTAAAAATGGTGCTAGTGTCCTCTTTGTAGGACTGTTCCTAAATTAGAAGATGACTTAAACCTATTTTTGTGTTTTATGTTCATACACCCATGAAATATAGAACTTTATACTATGCCTGTAATAGCTTATTTGAGTTGAAAACCCTAATCCTCCTTGTAATTATGGTATGATCTAAAAATGTGGGTTTACTAGTAAGATAGTTTGGACATCCTCACACCCCACTATGAAGAGAGTTACCTACATACCAATACTCAGAGGATCGATCAAGACCAATGTATTTATCCCACCTAGTGATTGTTATAAGTGCAAATGAATGCTAGAATGATAGTGTTATTGATTTCCTTGAGTGGGCTTGAGATTGGAATTATTTAAAATTTGGGCTTAAGGATTATATATATGGTAGTATGTAGAATTAGGGAAGAATGGGGATTACTAAACTTGATTGTTCTCAACTTCTTTCTTGTTTCAATAGGCATTTTACATATATTTTCTATTTAGTGGATATAGGTATAAGAGTCTTGTATTTATATTGTTTCATAGCTTATGTAGATAATAAAATGTGATTAAGCTGACCTTAAGAGGGTTAAAAAATTTAAAATATATCTATTTAGGAGAGTTAGGGAAAGGCAAACTAGCACCATGTTGGGGAAACTAGTTATATATGGCTCTAGTATCCTTAATATACCATGAGTGTCTAGCTAGTAGGATATTAGACAAGAAGGGTTAAGATTTGAAATGTAGTTTTGGGACTATGTTTGAACTGATTAGGGATGTTTTTGGTCCACACAATGGCTATAAAATTGTGATAAAGGATTTAAGATAGGTCTAAGGATAAGAAAGGAATATTTTGTTTGAAGTAAAAATCTTAACATATAAATACCACTTTTAGGTGATTACATCCCCCACCCCTTTATACAAAAAATAATTTAAAGAAAAATAACTTATATTATGGAAAAACGTGTACCTAGACTTGTCTAGGAATTGAAGGCCATGTAATTGAGTCAAATTATGTGAATTTGGGTCTATGTGTGTGAAGCATGATTTAAATCATGACCTATAATGAAACGTGCCAAAATCTGTCCTTAAGAGATATCAAAAACAAAAGACTATGTTGAATAAAGTAACCTAGTAAAACTAAGTAAAGAGATAGGAAAAATGAAAGGACTGAATACACCTCATTGGTTATGTCATCCAATGCATGAACCTCAAAATAACATGTGTATGTGTTTGTACATAATGATCAAATCATTAAATAACTTGAAGTGTGTTGATAGCTTTATCAATCCTCATATGTGGGTGGCTCAATAACTCAATCCATTTTTGAATTTATCATTACCAACCCCTACTTGATGTATCATGACCTATGAATAGCTTAGATTATACTATAATTATGTCTAACCCTCTCATGTGTGTGGATCAATAACTCAAAAAAATTTATTCCATCATTTATCACTTGTGTGTTGTAGATGCATTTAAAATTTAATGTCACAAAGTGAAGAAAGTATCTAACTAGATATATCTAATTATGTGTGTTGGTTCTAAGGCCACTATTGTACATCAGGTGGCCTTGGGCCATTCATGAATGCTAACCACTACACATGGAGTATGGAATGAAGCTAGTGACAACATGGAATATTATGTTACATGCATATAATGAGGAGAATGACATGGAGTTTTCCATTCCATCTGATCAACCTATGTGTAACTGATCATATGGAAACTATATGTCATGTACATTCCCCTAATTTGATATCTATGTATATAGATTATAGAGTAAGTTATAATAAGCATTTCTATGTATCTGAATTAAATGTGTTATTAATCATGCCATTTATGATGCCCTAAATCTGAGTAATTGATATGAATATAAGATAAAATGAGTGTATCTAAGCAAAATGTGAACATAACTATCTAACATGTACTTATATATATATATATATATATATATATATATATATATATATATATGTATATATATATATATATATGTAAACCTGCATTATACTTGGTATACTATTCTAGCCAATTTGAATTACTTTGAAGCTATATCTAGTAGACAATAGTTGCATGTAGTGAGTAGTAGTGTCATGTGGCAATAGTGTCCCAATATAGGTTGGAATGTCCATTTGGTTTAAAATCTAAGTAACTAAACTACTTTTTGAGTCGCTATTTTTTCCTATGTCTAACTTATGTTTGATTTCCTAAAATTGAGCCCGTGTGATCAAAATGATCTGTGAATAGCAATATAGGAGCCCAATCTCTATGATAAACCCTTGTGAGTTCCCCATATTTTGAGGGTAGTTATTAACCTATACAATAACTATACTCAAAATATAATATATCTATAAATTGTGTTATCTAGATCATATATGATAACTACATGATATTCCAATACAATTTCCAAACATAACATCAAGATGTAATATAATATGAGAATAATTATGTAATTTAATATGTATGTTATATATAACATTGCACAAGGGTGTCAATATAGATGTAATAAATGTGTATAAAAATAAATCACAATAGCTACCTAGGGGGATGGGGTATGACGTACATCATGACACCTAATTAGTAAGGGTAGATGTATGAGGTCCCTCATGTTATCATAAAATAAGTGTGTGTAACAAGCAAAGAAAAGTCTCATTGTGAACATGCATACAAGAAAACATATATACAAAATGGATAAGGAACACAAAATAAGTTAAGGGTCAATAATACAAGGGACATGGGCACATTTCACTAAATTTGAGAATAGAAAAAATAAGGACATGTTCAAATGTTCACATACATAAGCAACAAGCAAGTTGGCTTAGATCCACATCAAAGGACATGTTCAAATGTTCGCATAGATAATCAGGAGAACACACATAAGGTACATGGGCACATGTCCAAGGAATAAAATAATAAAAGTGACATATATCCAAATAATAATGGCATATTCAAATTTCCTTGAATATGAGAAGCATGAGAAACACAATCAAGTCTAAACTAGGAAAGCTAGAAATGAAAGTATGTATGAATGTAGTACAAATCTATGTAAATGTTAGGATAGACATATACTAAGTCAAAAGTAGTGATAGTCAGTAAAATATATGAGTATGAGTAGAAATTATCAATATCAAGATATATCAATGCAAAAATTAGAATATAATGAATGTAAAGATAGATCTTAGAAATAGAAACTATGCATAAGATGCCCTCAAGTGGGCATATGAATCAAACGAATAAACCTAGATCAATGTATATGCCCATAGTGGGTAGATGATAGTAATTATAGATTAATATATTGCACATGAGTATTGTAAATAATCAATAAGCACTTTATAAGAACAAGTGAATCATGTAGTATGAAAAAACTAACTATACTAAGATATCTAGCATATGTAGTGTATATAAAGATAGGAAATGTAAACAAATAAATGCATACAATGTACAATTCTTTTATTTATAATTAGTGTTTAATTTTTTTTTAATTTTACATGTATTAGTTTTTTAATTTTTTGTATATAATCTATGTAAAATCAAATGAAAATAAATTATGTATAAGGAGAAAGAGATAAGAAACTATCTACAAGAGGGTATGAGTGATACTAACTGATAAGTCTCATAGGAGAGTCACTATCACCATGGCCTATGTCAAATAAGGTAACTATAATCATGTGTGCTATGTGAAAGGGCATCTATGAGCCCCTAATATACTATGTAGAGTAATTTTTATATGTATCTTCCTTTGTAGTGGTGATATGAATCTATAACACTGATTGCAATGCCTTATGAACTGTAGGGGTTTTAGGAACCCATATGGTAGATAAGTTTAACGTGATGTAATTGTAATATGCTAAGAACCCTGAGAACTCAATAATACTAATATCAACATAAAATAATTAGATTAAGGTCTTGTATAATCTATGGCATATTTGTGATGTAGGGGTATCTCTAATAATGGTCTCCATGGGAGAGTATGAGTATGTGTTGATACTGTAGAAGTAGACCTCACCTACATCAGTGTCCTTAATGAAATATATGATATATTCATAGGAATTATACTTGAAGATTAAACTAATAACTATTAAATATTTGATAACAATGTTAGAAGTATAACTAGTGACTATTTTGGAACTACCTATGGGATGGGTAGAGGATACTCATATGGGAGACCCTCAACTTTGACCACCTAATTTACATGTATGTTCATTAGGAATTTGTGTATTATAGATGGGATGGATTATAGATGATATAACTATGGCCTACCCAATAACATATAAAACATGCCTGCACTATATACTACTAAGAATCAAGTGGTTATATGTGATGGTTTAACCTATAATGAAAGTAAAATATTCCTAATGGAGTTATGAGCATGACCACTAAAACCATTAAAGACTATATCTATTTGGAATATATCCTACTCTAAGTACCCCAAATACTTAAAAAGTGTCATAGTGCACATTCTTATGTTTGAATTTTTATCAACCCTAACACTTTGGATAGGATGATGATCTATGTATGCTCATGTAGAGAGTGCATGTAAATTTGTATCATCATCAACAATTTCCTACTCTAATAATGTGATGAGTTTTCTAGGTGGAATTATAATATGGTATATTCCAATAATGTTGTGAAATATATGTGCCTCCTATGTAATAGTATGCTATGAAGATGGTGGTGGATCTGCTTGATATGTGTAGTGAACACGTGATGTGCCCCCTACCTCATTTATGGTGTGCTTTAGAAATGGATATGAAAATATCTTTAGCTCTTTAGATTCTATTTTTTGTGATTTTAGTACCTTTATATATTTTTCCACATTAATAATATTAGCTTAATTAGATCTTCTATCTTATTCTTTAAGCTTATGCATCTATTATTTGTATGGATTGCTGCCGTATGATACTTGCATAATGCATTAGAATCATAGTTATTTAGAAAAGGTTACATCATATCAACCTCTTTAATGGGAGGGATAAATCTGACATTGCATTCCAACAATTGATTTAAAACCTTTGTTGGCGATTCTAGAAGGTTAGTGAAGACTCAATGCTGAGGAGCAGATAAAACCTATCTAAGAGATGGCTAAGAATTTGTGTTGACTTTGGCCTTTTGATCACTCTTTTTCTTAGTGGCACTGCCATTGTATCAAGGTTTATTTTATATATTAATAGTTTATTTTGATCCATTTTTATATTTGATTTTTCACATTGATAGGAGTTTGACCTCTCCTTCTTTGACTATGTGTCATAAATATGTCAATGTAGGAAACTTCTTGAACAAGATAGTTTTATGTAATTATAGAAAGAGACTTTTTTTAAATATATATTTAATCTCTCTATCTACCATGGGGATAGTCAATTTGGCTAATACAGTCTTGTATTATAAGACATAATCTGTGATAGTCTTATTTAAATTGTGCTTTAATTGTCCCACTTATGCATATTATATATTATCATTGATGTTGATTTGATAAATGTGCTAATAACATGTTAGCCAAAGGAATTAATTCTATGATAAATTTATTTGGTAAATCATAAAACCATTTTAGGCTATAATCCTTTAAACTACATGAAAACAACTTCATGAGAATCTAATCATTGGACACATAGTCCAAACATGCTACATGAAAATCTCTGAGGTGGTGCTTTAGGTCACCCTTGCCATCATATAATGTAAGCTTTAATGCAAATAAATTTGATGGCAAGGGAGTTACCACTATTTGATGTGATAAAGGTGTAAGTAATGGAATATTATAATCTAATGCATGTGATGGCCTAGTGTCTCCCTTCTCAAGATATAACACCTTATACTATAGAGTATGAATCTCATGCATAAGGTATTGTACATATGGAGTGGAGGAACTAGTGACAAGAGGTGTAGTTGTCATTGAAGTTTGTTATTTCAAATTCTAAGTTATGTTAACTGAGTTGGCCCCATTGTAAGTGTAACAACATTATTAATTAATGGAGTTGAAGATTGACCATTGTTTATTTATTTCTTGATTTCTAATAGGGATTATAGTATTTATGCATGATCAAGGGGTTTCTCCTAAATTATATCTCTGGTTTATTTTAATATCTCATCTTTGTTGATAAGTATATCATCATTGTTAAGTGGTTAGAGTGTCTTGATTCTCAATGTGTATAACATCTTTCTCTTGGTTGTATTTTTCATCTTCAGATGCATTATCATTGAAATCCACATTATTAGGATGTAAATGATGCATATTTAGTGTTATGATAATTCTCTTAATCATGTTATAAGCATTGATAGGAGGAATTTGAATATGCTCTATAGGATTACCACCTAGTGTAACATTTCTTCTTAATAGAAGAGAGTTTTTTAGATGACAGATAATGAACAAATTGTAATAGAATTTCTAAAACAAAATATATGAAATTTGAAAAAATTAAAGTACCTAATGAAACTAGGAAAAAGATGGATACAAAACCTAGGAGCATATAGGGTTAGGGTTATTTTTTGAGTTAGGGTATCTTTGCAAACATTTAAATTATATTTAAATAAAGGAAACCTTAATTTGAGACTGATTTAATGAGCTAGGTTATGCCAAAAATTAAAAAATTAATATTATGTAAACCAAATTTAGTACACAAAAAAATTAGTCAGGTTCACCAATTGTTTTAACCTTTTAGAGCTTTACTTGATGTAAATCCCATGTTATATTAAAGGGATGAGTTATCTAAATCATTGAAATAATACGAAATAAATAACCACTAGCTTGTTATAGAATTTGAAATTCTTTGACTTTCTAAAAATAATAATAAATATGTGCAAATAGAGAGTTATCTAAAAAATAACTATCATGGAAGACCTAAGTGTTAGAAATTGGTTTACGAATAGGTATACATGTCATCAAAAAGTTCCCTAAATTTGATTCTATTCTATATAGTAGCACCCCATATATAAAGTATTACCATGTGGCTCTAGTGTCTTGAAAATGGCTCTAGTGTCTTCTTTGTAGGACTATTCCTAGATTTTAGGAGCACCTATGCCTATGTTTCTAGGTTTTATTCCTACAAGCAAAAAATTTGGAACTCTCTATTATGCATATAGAATATAATTTATGTTGAAAATCCTAATCCTCTTTTCAAGTATTACATGAACTAAAAAAGAGTTTTCATTAGTAGGTTAGGCTAGACATCATCAACACCTTGCTATGAAGATATTTGCCTACATACCAGTACTCGGAAGATAGATCAAGCCTGATGTAGTTCTCCCACCTAGTGTTTAGTACAAGTACATGTGAGTGATAGAATGAAAGTGGTCTTGAATGTCTTGAAAGTGCTTGAGATTGAAAATATTTTAAATTTGTGCTTAGAGTAGATGTAGATGGTAAAATGCATAATTAAGGTAGAATATGTATTAATAACCATGATTTTTCTCAACTTGTTTCTCGTTTGAATATGATTTTTGCATCTACTTTACATCTAGTTGATATAAGTATAAAGATATTATATTTATATTTTTTCATATATTTTTCACATAATAAAATTTGTTTAGGACAACCCTTATGAAGGTTACACATTTGCAAATATATCCATTCAAGAGAGTTAAGGAAAGGGGACACTAGCACCATGTTTGGGACACTCGAACCACATGCCTCTAGTGTCCTATTGACATTTGGACCTCACGAATAAAATTATCAACTCTAAAACATGAAATTTCACATGTTAGGACATGATGTACTTTTTTAGGCATGAAAATATCCAATTGATATATTTTAAATTAGTTTCATCAATTTGCTCAAGTGATTTTGGTAATTTTATTACTAAAAATGCATTGTTTAAGGCTATATGTATAGTTATGCAAGGTGAAATTGATAATAATTAATATTAAATACCTTATTTATCCATTTCAAGGTCTAAAAAATGATTAGGAAAGATTTTTTGTGTCAAAATGAAGAAAATAAACATTTCTCCCCTATCGACCTCCTTGGCAGCTATAGGGAGGCCATAATTTTTTCATCAGTATCG
>JARHVA010010482.1:110000-164869 GCA_037957365.1 Torreya grandis | reverse complement strand
ACATACATATATATATATAGACATACACATTATACAGACACACACACACACACACATACACACACACACACACACACACACACACACACACACACACACCCACACACACACACACACACACACACACACACACACACACACACACACACACACACACACACACACACACACACACACACACACACACACACACACACACAAACACACACACACACACACCAGGTGTGTGTGTGTGTGTGTGTGTGTGTGTGTGTGTGTGTGTGTTTGTGTGTGTGTGTGTGTGTGTGTGTGTGAGTGTGTGTGTGTGTGTGTGTGTGTGTGTGTGTGTGGTGTGTGTGTGTGTGGTGTGTGTGTGTGTGTGTGTGTGTGTGGTGTGTGTGTGGTGTGTGTGTGTGTGTGTGTGTGTGTGTGTGTGTGTGTGTGTGTGTGTCTATATATATATTATATATATATATAGATAGATATATATGGGACAAAATAGTTTGGAATGATAAGTACCTAGTTTGGTGATCATTGATTATATGAATATCATCCACCATCCTATAATAAATAGAATGCCATCTACCATCCTTAATGTTGAATGTGGCCATTAACACACACAAACATTTATGAAACCTTGGAACACTAATAACTACAATATTTGATATAAAATAAATTTTATCTATAGATGAACACCCTCTTCCTCTATCATTCCATTTCATATATCTATAGGCATCAAAAAAATTAACTATATATTTTCCACTAGTCAAGTACCCACTATCAGTAGATTTTAGTATGTACCACTCATCCTCAAATATCACTATCATCTCCCCTATGTGTAATCAATGTGAACATGTTTTACTCCTACTACTCAGATAAATATTCCATTATATACATGTCATACAACATCAATTCAACTAAACCACATATCCTAACCTTACAACATTAAAAATAAATAATAAACAAATAAAAAGATTAATCATGAACTCAAATTTAGTAGCACTAAGGTATTCATTGCTCTCTAGATATGTCTTTTCATTGGCCTCCATAGTGGCCCACATTCACTCGAATCATGTCAATAAAGTGGTCAATTTTAAAGATTTTCACTCTTTATTTACAAGTTATTAAATTTAATATTTTTAAAATGAAAATGAAAATGAATTTTTAAAACACTTTTAACCATACTATTAATATTATTTACCTTTTTCTAAGGCAAAACTATGCTCATGTTTCATTCATTCCAATCACTATCTTCAAAATGGAAATGACAATATATATAATAATATTACCTAAACCTATTCTCATAAAATTTGATAGAATCTTGATGATATCATCTCCCATATGATAAAACTTATAATTATTATCACCAATATTCTCAACAATATCAATACCATATAATTATCAAATAACATTATATCACCTCTTTTCTTTTGATAAAAATGATTCACTACCTTCACCCTTTACCTCAATAAGGGGGAAAACATAAAAAACAATATATGATCAAAATTTTTCAATATTCCCACATTAGGAAATGCATGATAAATAAGGCATAACGTTCTTAATAAATGATTCAAATTTAAGAAAATAAAAATTCAAAAATTCAAAAATTCAAAAATAAAAATTATATTACAACTCATGGGGGAATATAATGTCTCAATATGATATATGTATATATAATATAATTTATTATTCAATAAAAATTTATAGTTTCAAAACAAATTACAAGTTCAAATCATCATACATTAGAAGGATCATGATATTCATTCATTTACATGTTTCTACTTTGAATTTTTCAAATGTCTATCTTTCAAAGATCAAAAATTTCAAAAGGTAAAAGAATTAAAATCAAATCTATAAATATCTATAATGTGATTTAAAATGTGAGCAAGTGATCTATGTTGAGTCTAGTGACACTCAACATCTATGGTTGCACTTTTGTGAACTCGGTGCATGGTTTCATCCCTCTTTTTATTTATTTTCCTATTAGAGTATACTTTCACATGATCATTAGGAATTTTATTATTCTTCAGATTTATTTTCATAAGTTAAATCTTACCCATGTCTAATTTAAAATATTCACTCATTGAGACTTGGTCACTCTTAATTTCTCCATAATTATGATAAGTATGATGATGTGTTAAGACATAGTGACAACCAATGTCCTACCACTCATCATATTATCACTTTAAAGCTTGTTGACTCTCTCTCTATAAGAATAAAAACAAGGTTAAAATTTTGTGTATCTCCACTTTTAGGTTATAGGGAAATTGAAATGCATATTCCTTAAATTTTTGCATCAAGGAATATTTCACAATAAAACTTCACATTATAGAGACAAAACATGATTTCACACTCAAGTATATTATTTATACTTTTCTATAGTATTTTTCATTCACTACATCATTATAATAAAAGTGCGAAGGGAAAATATAGACATGTAAATTAACATAAAATATTTCAAAACATGCATTTTCCATAATCTTCTTACTAGGATTATTGATGAAGAACAAATGACATATTATTGTATTATGTTTCAAGTATTGAACTTATATATTATGTTTAAATATTTTAGTAACTTTTATAATTTTATTTCATATTATCAAATTGACCTTAGGTATTCCCAATCTCATTTTATGTCCTTTCATTTTTGTCTTATGGATATTAGACAAGGTTAGGATTCATGAACATGTCCACACTATGCCTATGTTCAAATAATGTGCAATTTTCTCAGTGTGACTTGTAAACAAAATTCAAGATTTTATTTTCATAATAGTCTCTTTTATTACCATTTCTATTTTCAAGTCAGCCTCCTTACATGTCAATTATTCCTCAAATTTTAATTAAAGAGTTATATATAAGCACATGTATTTTTATAGGCTAGGTATCATGATTATATCCATAAAAACAACAATAAAAACTTTATATCTAATTATATATGCTAAATTATTGATCTATTTACAAATTATAAGGCTAAATACATCCTTTTCATGTTTGTGTCAAGGATTATCATTGGTTGAAGATTATATAGTCTTACATCAACTATTGCACACATGTACCTAAGAAAGAGAAATACATTAAATTGAGGCCCTTTTAGGCTATGTATGTAGTACTCATATTATGCAAGCTTTTATAAGGATACCTTAGATATTCCCCTTGCCCAATTACCCATTTATGCTTATTATTCATTTGGTTTATTATACATGAAATAAGTTTTGGATTTTTTTAGTCTTCCACATATAACATTGGAACATGTTGTCAATAAAAAATTCATCACAAAAAAGTGCAAGCACTCAAAAATTAAAACAATCACATAGTCAACTATGACGTATCCATAGTCAATAGACAAGGCCAAATTTCAACCTTATCCTACTAGTGTGGCATTATTCCAATATAGTTTGGACTTATTCTTTTATATATGAAATAATTCATGGGTTACTACAGTTAGTTTTCATTAATATTTAGTCTACATAGTTACCATAATTGGGTTTCATTCAGGTTTGTGTATTTACATGTAAATTTATTATTTATATCTCATTTAAAATTCTTTAAATTAGTGTATTATGCATTTATGGTTTGTACAATCTATACCCTAAATAAGTTCAAAAAAATTAATTTGTTTATTATCTTTAATTGTTAAAAAAATAAAAACATAAAAATAGACATGGGTACATAGGAAGACTACCTTATCTACACCAATTTACTCTACACAAATGGGATCTTCTAATAGTCTTTGAAGTAATATAACTCCTTCCTACTAAAACTCTCATACTTTTTTCTAAGTTCCTTCATTCCTTCCTCAAGCTCTCCCCACTCTCTTGTTTGAAAAGGAACTACAAAGTTATTCCAAATATGTATTTCCTTAATATTATAGGCAAAACACTCAAAATTAATGTCCAATGGGAAGGTGACTCTTGTCCCTTCCCATTCCTTGGCTCTTATTAAAAAATATTCTTTATAATTAACCCCCCTTACACATCCATGTGGGAAGTCAAGGCTTATCCATACCCACTAATGTTCTCTCTTCCCCATGTCATAAATGGGCACATGACTACTATAAAAAGTTTTCAACACTATACAAATTCATTATCTCATCCCTTGGTCAAAATTAGTCTTAAATACACTTACAACCACCTCTAAAACACTATTTACAAATTTTCAAACATTGATCTAAATTCCTATTTGATTTTTTGTTTAAGGGACAACATAAGTGGTTTACACATTTACATTTATGATTGAGTTTGATGTTAAGGTTACTCCTAAGGTATTATAAAAATTTAATGAATATTTTGAAGGGGAGAGTGAATAGTGATAGGAGTGTCAAAGAAGATTAGAACTTAGGACTAGATTAAAATATAACTCTAATATTTTATTTTAATTTAAGGGAGTCATGAATCCAATAAGAAACTAATACCAATGGTGTACTAATTCTTGGTTTAGTCGCGTTTCCATCACTTAACCTCCCTTGTCATCTACACATCATTTCTCACATAAAATTTTACTAAGCTAGGTAGTTGACGCTATTGTAAGTAAACATCTGAATTAATATCTAAAAAAAAAAACATGTATCAAAGATAAAAATCAAAATAAGAGTTAATATCAACATGGTAGCTTACATATTTACAAATAAGTATTAGCTCAACTAATATGATAATTTAGTATACATCTCAATATTCAAAGTGAAATAATCCATTATTGGTATTTGAATAGTAATAATGTAATAAATTAAAACATAGATAAAATAAAATCCATTATGTTATTAATAATTTAATAATATTCATATTTTGTCTTAAATATCTTAAATAAATTGTCACAATAGGACATGTTCACAATAAAAAATAATTCAACAAAACTAGTATTGTGAAAATTGAGGCCTAATTTTTTTTGTGGATATCAGATACATTCAATTACCATAGGTATATAAATAATATATAATCCATTTAGACAATTCCATATATTTATTTTCCATATCCAATAAACTATAAATCTAGTTTCAATCCTTTCTACCAATTGCACAAAGACTAAGATCCTAACAAATAGTAACAAGCTAAGTACCCTAGTCTTCTTAGTCATTTCCATAAATATAAAAGTATAATTCAGCTTTGTATTTTACATTTAGAACTATATAATTTTTATAAAATTTGATTATTCATATTTTTATACTCATTTATATCATTAATTTAAAATAAGGTAAAACATATTGGTGAATCATACCCTTATCTTCAAGGGATCAAAATATAGATTTTCCCTTAGGGTTCAGTCCTTCTTTCTTAGGATTTCATATTTTTATATTTAGGCATGGTTTTTATACCTGATTTATAATATCTCATAATTCACATAAATAAATCATGGATATAATGTATTTTAATCACCTAAAAGTGGTGATTGGATGATAAGAGTGTCGTTTGAGTTACCTTATTCCTCGCTTATCTCTAAACCAATATATAATCCTTAGACACATTTTTTTAGTCATTGAATAGACCATAATCACCTATAGATGGCCAAAATATAGTCTTAAAACTATCTTCTTAGATCCCAACCCAAATTTCTCAACTATATTCAAAGTGGACATTAGTGCCACATTTGGGACACTACAACCACATGCCACTAGTGTCCCAACTGGGTGCTAATGTCCTTATCCCTAAATATTCCCAAAGGATACTATTTCAAATGTGTTCACTTCTTAAGTTTAGCCTAAGCACATTTTTATATCTACACAAGCTACATATCTCTAATAATATAATTCTAATTAATCTCTATTCACTAGATGAAAAATAGATGAAAATTCACACTCAAACCAAAGACAAGTTAAGCAAAATTAAATTATTTGATCATATTCTTCCATAATTTTTCATACTACCATATACATCATCCCCAAGCCTAGTTTTAAATTTTTTCAAAGCTCAAGAATATTCAATGCATCTAATTCCACTCTCATTCTAGTATTCTCTTACACTTGCATCAAACACTAGGTGGGAGAACTACATCAGGATTGATCCCTCTCTGGAGTTTTGGTATGTAGGCATCTCTCTTCATAATGAGGTGTTGAAGATGTCTATTTTATCCTACTAACCAACACAAAAATATTTTTAATGACATAATTTCAAGGAGGATTATGATTTTCACACTAAATGATGTTTTCCAGACATAATATAGAGCTCCAAGTTTCATGTGCACAGGAATAGGACCTAAAAACATGGGTACATGTGCTATAAAAAATATGAATAGTCCCAAAAATTGGATAGTACTACCACTTTGAGGACACTATTGTAGCATGACCCTATTTTCCATATGGGTCTCTACTTTCTAATGAGAAAATAGACTCCAAACTCCTATTGATGACACTCAAAACTATCCAAAATTTAGTTTTCAAAACCTAGATCATCCATGATAGTCACTTTTTAGATAAGTCTTTATTTATGTCTATTTTATTTTTATTATTAAAAATTCAAAGAAGGTCTAATTATATAACAAATCATTATTTAAATTTTGAAATTTCTTTATCTAATTTAGATGTCTCATCCCTTTATTCTAAACATAGGATATACATTATTAAACCTTAAAAGGTTAATTTTTTTGGTGATCTCATCTTACTTAGAATATTGCTTCAAACATTATCTTGCATTATTTTGGGCGAATCTTTTGTTAAACAGTTTGATTGAGAAAAATAGGTCTTATCATCCATAGCAAAGGAGATTGGTCTTCCCAATGTGTAGCTTTACTGCATCAGAGGTGGACAAATCTCTCCTCTCATTAAGGGGAGGTTCCTTATAAATACATAGGAGCTATATAGACTATAAATATGCAAAAAATAACACACAGGGGTAGGATACACAATCCATCTCTCTTCTTTCAAAGATGATGTTCACAAACAAAAGAGAAAATTTTGGTGAGAACACTGAAGGCACTTCTCTTCTTTCAAAAGTGTTCTTGCAGGAAACAACAAGAATTCTTTCAGGTAGGACAAGAAACTAGTAACACACTCACATTAACCAATAGGATGAAATAGAATGCAAAGTTTCCACCTCAACTACCCAAAGAGTATAACACAAAGGATAATGGGGAAACAAATTTGTCCCAGAATCCTCAACATAGAATGAAGAGAAAAACACACACTGAAAACAAATGTGAAAGTGCAAAGTCTTCCCACAATTGGCTTCAGGACACCTTCCTTATTACTTTCACTAATTCTACTTGCCAATTTAAATAAATGAGAACACATTCAGAAGACAGACATAAAAATAATCTCCTAAAATGATAAAAGCGAAAATAGCACAAAATCTGTAAACAACTTGCTTTCTCATTCAGATAAAATGAAATGAAATTAGAATCTGAGATCAAAGTCTCAGTATTCTCCTTTCAACTGGGTAGAGTTTCACTTCTATAAAAATGAAAATTATCCTTTACTAATGAGATAAATTACAATCATATAGCAAACTACACAATGCTTGGCATTCCTTCCAATGGGAAGGCCCATGCTACAGTCAATGCCTTCAATGCGCCTTCAATTTTGTCTAGGGGGATCATGTTGGGAACAATTTATTGCCATAATTATGGCATGTCTATTCATCTAATATGTCTCTTCTTGGTATGGACTGTCTAGTCCTTTTCTTGATATTTGTATAGCTATCTAATTCTTCATTACTTTATGGAATAAAAATGAGCCTATGTCCTTGATTTGTTGTGCTCAAAAGTCTAAGTCTACTTGATCCACTATTTCACCTACTAGAAATAAATCTTTTGAAAATATTTTTGGTCCTTTGGTATCACTCTTCTCTCCCCTATAGTAATTTGAGTCTTCAAGCTCCCTTTTCAGCCAATCACTTGGTTCTTTCTTTAAATTATATGCTATATATAAATTTCTATAGATTTTCCCTCACTTTAAAATTTGACATCCAAGGGACCATCAATGGTCGCTAGCTGCTTGAACCATGTTGAACTTTGAACCCATGAACCATTCGAAAGTTCAGTGGTTCATCACTTCATCGGTTCACTCTATCTCTTTTTGTCTATCACTTCTTTGCTTAAGCACTTCTTTGATCTCTAGTTGAACCATCGCTTTCATTAAACTTGCTTTTGGAATCATCCATGTTGCTTCTTTCTTTCCTTGAGGCTACCTTTGAACTGCTTGAACCTGTGAACCATTAAACATTAAACTCTTTTGGTTCAAGGTTTAATCGGTTCATTAGTTCTTCCTCTACTCATCACTTCCTTGTTCTTCCTAAGCTCTTTGATATTTATCTCACTTGGTTGAACCTTTAAACCTATGAACTCATTGAACCATTTGGTTCAATGGTTCAATGGTTCAATCGGTTCATTCTTTGAAGCTCTTTGTGTCTAAGTCTTTGAGGATTCCTTTCTGTATCTTTGTTCAACCTTTGGGACATCTCAAAGGGAAGGTGTCCCTTTGGGTCCTTGGAAAAGGTCTTTTTTTTGACATCAAGTGTCCCCCGCAAGGGTATCTACCCTTTAAGATTTTTTAAGTGGCCTTCAGGCTTTAACTTCCCTGGCGGGTTCTTGCCTCTTCAGTTGGCTTTTGGCTTTTGAGATTTTTTTCTCAGGCTTTTCCTTCAGATAAAAAGCCTGAAAGAATTCCTTCAAACAAAAATTTTGAAGGAATTTTTCCTTAAACATTTTTCTGAGAAAAATCTTTCTAAAAGAATTCTTTTGGCCTCTTTTACTTAGCCATTTTCCCAAGGGATTTCTAACTATTGTCCACTTTTGCTTACTACCCTCCACAAGGGCACTTGTTCCTTTGGCTTTGGGGTAGCCCCTTGAACCTACCAATTGAACAAAATTTTGGTTCAACAATTCAATTGGTTCATCGATTCATTCTTCATTATTTGGTTAAGTCTTTTTAATCTTTTGCACCAAGCACATTGAACCAATTGGTCATTGAACCCATTGAACTGTTAAACCAAAATGGTTCAAGGTTTAATGGTTCAATGGTTTAATCCTTTGTTCTTTGAAGCTTGTTGATGGACATTTTTTATTGAACCAAGGTGCTAAACCAATCCTAGAAATGACTAAGTGTTAGAAACTTGTTCTTTTGATTGAACTCACCTGTAGAAGCCTTTGAACCTACTGAACTTGCTAATTTCAAGCATGTTGAGTCCATAGATTTCTAGAAAAGCTTCAAAAAATGAAAAACTTGAATGCTCAGAACAATTTTTGAAAAAGGGAGAGATGATTTTGGTCTAATGAACCAAAATAGTTCATAGGTTGTCCCAAAAATGTCACTCATTTTTGGGGACAATAGTTGGCTCCAGTTGGGGAACTTCCTTCAGTTGAAACATGGAATATCTGAGGGGAGTAAAAACTAGAATCTCTTGTGCCTTGAAGTATGACATTGGGCTATGGAGTCATGCTACCCAAAAAGAAAGGCTCCAAAAAATGAAAATGAACAACACAAAGCAGAAAACAAAGACTATATAGATATACATATGTACAAGTGAACCTATCTGACACTTCAATAATTGAAGTGCTTCAGATGCTACCCATTATGAGGCAGAGTAAAGAGTGTGATGTCTTGATATTTCAATAGGAATTTGTTCTCACAATTGAGGTGGTGGATAATAAATGGGCCTCTCTAAAGAGAATCAAACTTTCCATGCATCCCCTTTGGCTCTCTCCTTTTGTCCTATAGTAGGACTTGATCTCTAACCCAAAAATCACTGTTCTTTGCCTTCTAGTCAAAAAGCTTCTTCACCAAACTTTGGTGGGTAGTGATTCAGTCCACCACCATAGTTCTCTACTCATCTAGCTCAACAAGCACATGATCCTTTTATCAAGGGTACTTTCATATGTTTGATCCTCAATTGCCTTAGCCAATTTTAATGCTGGTGATTCCAAGGTGATTGGTATCTCAGCATTGATACCATAAAAAATTTGGAAAGGAGACATACCAATTTCTATCTTTGGTGTAATTCTATCTACCCATAGAACATCAACCAATGCTTTATGCCATGTCCTTTAGTTGTCATCCACTAGCTTCTTGATGATAGTCACTAGGTTCTTATTGCTTGATCTAGCTTGTCCATTCCCTTGTGGAAAGTAATCAAAAGAGTGGGAGAGTGTAACCCCATAGTAAAAATAGAATTGAGTAATATCCTGAGAAGTAAAACAAGTTGAATTATTAGTGACAATCTTGGTTGGGACCCCAAACCTAGAGATGATGTTCTCTTTGAGGAAATTACACACTGCTTCTAAAGTAACATGCTTAGTTGGAATTTATTCCACCCATTTGGTGAAGTAATATATTGCTATAAGGACATAATCATGTCCAAGACTTGAAGATGGGTTTATAGCTCTAATAAAATTAATTCCCCATTGCTGGAATGGCTCCTCTATGACCACGAGCTTGAGAGGTAGGGCAGCTAACTTGGGTCTCCTAACAAACTGTTGGCATAGTTCACATTTTCTTACCCACTTATATGCATCCTAAAAGAGAGTTGGCCAGTAGTACCTGGCTCACAAAATTTTATGGGTAGTCACAAGAGTAGAAAAATGTCCTCCACAGGCTGAATTATGGAAGGACTTTAGAAGTTGGCTTTGCTACTCCTTGTCCACAAAGTGAAGGAACACTCCATGAAGGCTCCTCTTGTATAGGACTTTGTCCTAGAGGACAAAATTTATAGATTTCAACTTGATGGTTCTCCTTTCTTTATAATATAGGTGAGAGAGACATTCACCATAAGTAAGGAAATGAGAAATACTTGAATACCACTCATTTGTGATGGAGACAAAGATGACTGTTGGTGTGTCTTCCACCCTTTATTCTTCATGTTTGTTCCTTCTAGCTTGTTATTAGCAATTAATTGGCATAGCCCCTTTCCACACACTAGCTTTGTTGGCTTGATGACCAGATCAAACTCCTAGATCTTTGTAACCTAATTTCCTCTTTTCATCCCAAACTCCTGCTAAGTCAATATGGATTTGATCGTGGTGTTAAGAACCAAGGCAGTAGTGTTTGAATTGAAGATGTACAAGCAAAAATGTTTCTCTTCCTTCACCAATGCATAAACATGCTTATCCTTGTTTGAATACTTCAGCTCATGAGCTTTAAGAGGATAGATCATGAAGGAAATGGGAGATTCCACACCTTCTTCATTCTACTGAACCAAGATAGCTGAAAGTGTGTGTTCAGAAGCATAACTATACATGAGGAAATCCTTCGTATAATCTGGACAAACTAGAAATGGGGTGTGGGCAATGGTAGTCTTGATATCCTCAAATTCTAACTTGCTTTCTTTAGTCTAGTTGAATGTAACCTTATTCTTCATCATGTTTACAATGTGCCTGGTCTTCTCAGCAAACTCAGGGATGAACCTCTGTAAGAAATTCACCTTTCCAAAGAAAGAGTGAACAATAGTCTTACTTGTGAGCAAGGTAAGCTCTTGGATAGATTTAACTCTATCTGAGTCAATATTTATGCCTCCTTTAGACACAATGTGTCTGAGGAGTTTCCCCTCTATTACTTCAAAGACTGACTTCTTGGGGTTTAAGGAAATGCCATTCTGGGAGCAATGCTCCAACACTTATTGCAAATGGCATATATGATTTGGGTGATGTTTAGAAAAGATAGTCGAGTCATCAAGATAAACTATTATGAACTTACCCATTTCATCTTTGAAGGCAAGGTCCATTGCTCTTTGGAAGGTGGCACCAGTATTTATCAAGCCAAAAGGCATCCTTCTATATGTAAACGTGCCCCAAAGTGTGGTGAAAGTAGTCTTATGTTGGTCTACCTCACCAAGTTCAACCTGATTATATCTTGAGAAGCCATCTAGCATGGATAACATCTTTGAGCCCGTCACTATTTAAAACACTTGATCCATGATTGGCAAAGGATAGTTATCCTTTAAGGATGACTGATTTAAGTTCCTAAAATCCACATAGAGATGAATTTTTCCATTCTTCTTCCTTATAGGCACTATATTTGCAATCCATGTGGAATGATGGATTGGGAAGATTATCTAAAAATTTAGCATTTTTTATATCTCAGACAAAATGGTACCTGATATTTTCAGATTATACTACCTAGACTTTTGCCTATAAGGTGTTGAATCAGCCTTGAGAGGAATGTCATGTCAAATTTCATCAGGTCTGAGGGACTTTAGGTCATCATAAGAGTATGCTAAGACATCCATGTACTGGCAGAGTAGAGTAGTGAACTTGAATTTATCCTCAGGAGTGCAACATTTCCTAATGTTCACCATCTTGGGATCATCCTTGGTACCTAGATTTACTTGATCAAACTCTTAGGAGGAGCCTGAATCCATTTGCTACTATTTGACAAATCTATCATGTTTGTCAAATAGTTTCTCAAGGCAAACTAGGCCTTTGGGAATCTTATTCCCATTAAGTTACAGGAACTCCTCACCTACATTTGTATTTGATTCAAGAATTGGTTCACACTTCTGAGGTTCACTACCTTCAAAATGTAGCCATTCAAAACTATCTTTTTACTCCAAGAAGGCAATGATTTGACTATCATTGTTGAACACTTACTAGTGACTAGCATTATTAGGTACACTTGGTTGAAAGACCAGCTCAATAGTGTACTTGTCTCCTTTGAAGTCTGAGTGGGGGACCAAGAGAGTAGCTGAGACATCTAGTGCATCAGCCTAGTCATTGAATTCTCTAAGAATGGTAGAGATGCTAAAAGCATCAAAGCTTTCAATTTAGTCCTAGACTAGGTTGTGGTAGTGGTGCAATCTTTCATTCTTGGTTTGATATAGTTTTCTTACCTGAAAAACCACTAGTTCCACATCTCCTTTGGCATGAAAGAGTTTGATGCCTTGGTCTTGAGTAGCCTTCAATCCAAGCAACAAAGATTCATACTCAGCTATATTATTAGTGTTGTTAAACTGCAACTTGTAGGATAAAGGAAAAATATCTCCTTGAGGAGATATCAGCACAACTCTGACTCTTGAACTAGTGGAGGAGTATCTGTCATCAAATTCAAGAGTCCATACCTCATTTGATACTAATTTTTCTTTAGATTCTTTTTCATTCAGAGGGGGAGATTCTTCCACACTTGCATGGCACTTAGCCAATTTTCTATTGTTCTAGCTGAACTAATCTTCAAATTGTCACCTTTAAGAGTTTTAATAGGCATTTCATGGAATTCATCTGTGAATAAAAAGTAGTTACCCATGCCTAAAGAATCAAACAAAATTTATGCTTCAGGTGCTGAGGTTTGGGTAACCACATATTTTGCTTCCTTCTCAGGGAGTAGCCTCTTCATAACACCTTTGACTAGAATCCTTGCCTCAGATAAGTCCATGATCCATTCACCACCAACATCCCAATAGAAATTTTACCCAAGAAGGATGCCATAGGATCCAGGGACGTCAGCCACCAAGACAATCATCTTAATTCTCTTGTCTGGGAATGCTGCAAATGCAAATTGGGCATCCTTGATCTACTGCAATAGTGGCACTTTCTTGTTTTCCATGGAGAAACATCTACCAAAGGTTTTGTTCAGTGTAAAGCTAAGGGATTCAGCCACTTTGGTAGGCATAACATTATTTTAGGCTCTAGAATCAATGATGCAATTATTCAGCTAATGTCCATTTATCAATAATGAGACATAGAAAGGTTCAGTCCTGCTAGGAGTAGAAGGGGGAGTGATGACAAGGTTGTTCTTAGTGGGTGCATTATTGGGGGAATCATGAGTCACCTTGGGAATTTCTTGTCCTACAAGGGCATTTTGGTTCTTCACAAACTAAACCAATTTATCTAATTACTCAGGTTGGGACTGTAAGAATTCAAATTCAGACATTTGAATTTTGGTTTTCTTTATATGGTAAATTATTACAAATGCCTGGAATGAGCCAGGAGTAGAGGATGAGAATTCATCCTTTTGATTTTTGGAAGGGGGAGATTGGACTGTAAATTTGAAGTAGAAGGCATGGGGCATTTGAGGTACTTACCTTTCTTGCAATCACTGGGTCCTTTGGCTAGAAAGGAAGAGTGGACCCTTGCTTAGCAATTGAAACTATTGGTTGATGTCACTCTTCTACTTTCTCCTTATCATCTAGTTGAGCTAATTTATTCCTATATTGGGTGAATAGAGCATATGATCCCTCAACTACATTGCCTTCACTTTTGGGTTCATCCTGGTAGTTCAATAAACCAATGTGGGCGTAGCCAACTAATTCTTCTTCTTCTTCAGTGAAGAGATTATTGTCATCTTTAGGATTCAACTTAGGCTGGAATGAGAAATCTGATTTAGCTTCAAGATATCCAACTACTGAGTTATTTGGAGGTACTTCAAGGGTGAGGTTCCTCTATAGAGGAGGAAGGTGATTTTATTGTCCTTGATTCCTGGCATCATTGCCTTGGTATGCTTGATTCTGAAATGTCCTCTTGTGCATATCTCTATATGCAAGAGTAGGTGACATCCCTTGCACCGTTTTCTTTCTGAGTGCTAGCACTTCATTTGATAGCTTTTATACCATTGGGTCAGTGGTGACTATAGGTGAGTATTCATAAGATGAAGGGGATTTACCTTTATTAGGGTCTCTCCTTATCTTTCCTTCCAAGATAAGGTCATATTCTACCTTAATAGCCAAGTCCTGAGAAGTAGCAAGGTCTATGTGTATAGCCTGTCTCAGCAAGAAACTCACTTCAGGCAGCTATGAGTTGATGAAGAAACACTTGAGATTCTGAGGTGTCAGCTAGGTGACCATGGGAATCCTGTACCTTAGCTTGTTAAACCTAGAAATGAAGTCCCTCATAGGTTAATGGGGCTCCTTATTCATCTGTGTGAGCTAGGCTAGCACGGCATGCACATCTTCTATAGGTTTGAAACTTGCTTCGAACTTGGCTTTAAGTGTGTCCCAGTGAGTTACTGACCTAGCATGTAAATGGTAGAACCAGTCTGTAGTAGCACCTTGTAGTGTTTTCATGAATATCCTGACTGCCATGTCCTTGAATTCCACCCTTATTACACCATAGGCTATGCTAAAAGCTACAATGTGTTCACTAGGATGAACTTTCCCATCACCAAATAATTTGTGGAAATTCTTCCTTGAACAACATGGAAGCTCATGCAGATGTTGAGTTAAATTTATTGGACCAAAAGAGTTACCCCAAGGGCCTTGAGCCAAGATTTGATTATGTACAAGTGGGATCACAAATCTGGGTGGAGAATGGATAGGCAAAGCTCTACTAGCAGCATAAAAAGAAGCGCTGCCTTGTGTTGATAACCTAGTGGGGCTAGGAGGAAGACTCCTAATTCATTGAAGGTGAGGTTGTGAAGGAAATAACTCAAAATTACTCTACTGCACCAACTCAAAAGTAGGGTCAATAACACCTTGAGATTTATGGCTTCTAATATAATTTGGAGTTGCCAGATTGTAGAAAAAAATTGGAAAAGAGTAGGATCTGCTTCAGCTTGAAGTTTGAGACTTCAAATTGCATGCTCTTCCCTAGTGGAGTCGCCAAAAAGATTGTTGGGTGAATATTTTATCAGTCAATAGTCTGATTGAGCAAAATAAGTCTTATCATCCATAGCAAAGGATATTCGTCAGCCGAGTGTGTAGGTTTACTACATCAGAGGTTGAGAAATCTCTCCTCTCATCAAGGGGAGGTTCCCGATAAATACACAGGAGCTATATATATTATAAATATGTATAAAGTAACACTTAGGGGTATGATACACCATCCATCTCTCTTCTTTCAGAGATAATGTTCACAAAAAAAGGATAAAATCTTGGTGAGAACACTGAAGGCACTTCTCTTCTTGTAGAAGTGTTCTTGCTAAAAACAACAAGAGTTCTTTCAGGTAGGACAAGAAACTAGTAACACATGTGCAGTAACCAGTAGGATGAAACAAAATTCAAAGTTTCCACCTTAACTACCCAAAGAGTATAACACAAAGGATAATGGGGGCACAAAGTCATCCCAGAATCCTCAACATAGAAAGAAAAGAAAAACACACACTAAAAACAAATGTGAAAGCACAAAGTCTTCCCACAGTTGGCTTTAGGACACCTTCCTTATTACTTTCATTAATTCTACTTGCCAAATTAAATAGATGAAAACACATTCAGAAGACAGACATAAGAATAATCTCCTAAAATTATACAATCTAAAACAACACAAAGTCTACAAACAACTTGCTTTCTCATTCAGATAAAATGAAATGAAATTACAATTTGATCTCAAAGTCTCAGTACTCTCCTTTCAACTAGGTAGAGTTTTGCTTCTATAAAACTAAAAAGTCTCCTTTACTAATGAGAGAAATTACAATATTATAGCAAAATACAGAAGGCTTTCCATTCCTTCCCATGGGACAGCCCATGCTGTAGTCAACGTCTTCAATGCACCTTCAGCTTTGTTTGGGGGGACCATGCTGGGAACAGTGTATTGCCATAATTATGGCATGTCTATTCCTCTAATATGTCTCTTCTTAATATGGATTTTCTAGTCCTTTTCTTGATATCTATGTAGCTATCTAATTTGTCATTACTTTATGGAGAAAAATGGGCCCATGTCCTTGATTTGGTGCGCTCAAAAGTCTAAGTCTACTTGATCCACTATTTCAACTACTGGAAATAAGTCTTTTGAAAATATTTTTGGTATTTTGGTCTCACTCCTCTCTCCCCTGTAGCAATTTGAGTATTTAGGATCCCTTTTGAGCTAGTCACTTGGTTCTTTATTTAAATTTAATGCTCTATTTAAATTTCCATAGATTTTCCCTCACTTTTAAATTTGACATCTGAAAGACCATCAATGGTCGCTAGCTACTTGAACCATGTTGAACTTTGAACCCATGAACCATTTGAAAGTTCATTGGTTCATCACTTCATCAGTTCACTCTATCTCTTTTGGTCCATCACTTCCTTAATTAAGTGCTTCTTTGTTCTCTAGTTGAAGCATCACTTTTATTGAAATTGCCTTTGGAATCATCCATGTTGCTTCTTTCTTTACTTGAGGCCACCTTTGAACTACTTGAACCTGTGAACCATTAAACATTGAAATATTTTGGTTCAAGGTTCAATCGGTTCATTAGTTCTTCCTTTGCCCATCGCTTCCTTATTCTTCCTAAGCTCTTTGATCTTTATCGCACTTTGTTGAACCTTTGAACCTGTGAACTCATTGAACCATTTGGTTCAACAGTTCAATGGCTCAATTAGTTCATTCTTTGAAGCTCTTTGTGTCTAAGTCTTTGAGGATTCCTTTCTACATCTTTGTTTAGCCTTTATAATGTCCCAAAGGGAAGGTGTCCCTTTGGGTCCTTAGAAAAGGTCATTTTTTGATGTCAAGTGTCCCTTGCAAGGGTATCTACCCTTGAAGATTTTTCAGGTGGCTTTCAGGCTTTAACATCCCTAGCAGGTTCTTGCCTCTTCGGAAGGCTTTTGGCTTTTGGGATTTTTCCATTAGGCTTTTCCTTCAGACAAAAATCTTGAAAGAATTCCTTTGAACAAAAAGTTTAAAGGAATTTTTCCTTAAAATTTTTTTTGAGAAAAATCTTACTGAAAGAATTCTTTGAGGCTCTTTTACTTAGCTATTTTCCCAAGGGATTTCCAACTTTTGTTCACTTTTGCTTACTACCCTTCGCAAGGGCACTTGTTCCTTTGGCTTTCGGGCAGCCCCTTGAACCTACCGATTGAACCAACTTTTGGTTCAATGGTTCAATTGGTTCATTGGTTCATTCTTCGTTATTTGGCTAAGTCTTTTTAATCTTTTGCACCAAGTGTGTTGAACTAATTGGTCATTGAACCCATTGAACCATTGAACCAAAATGGTTCAAGGTTCAATGGTTCAAGCCTTTGTTATTTGAAACTTGTTGATGGACATTTTTGATTGAACCAAGGCACTGAACCAATCCTAGAAATTACTAAGTGTTAGAAACTTTTTCTTTTGATTGAACTTGCCTGCAAAAGTGTTTGAACCTGCGGAACCTACTAATTTCAAGCATGTTGAGTCCATAGATTTCTGGAAAAGCTTTGAAAAATGAATAACCCAAATGCTCAGAACAATTTTTGAAAAAGGGAGAGATGATTTTGGTCCAATGAACCAAAATAGTTCATAGGTTGTCCCAAAAATGTCACTCATTTTTGGGGACAACACATTAATCTAAATTTTTTTGAAATAATTTATGACTACATACCTCTAATTTTTTTAGATAACCTAGCTTAATTAAATCAATTTCACATTAGGGTTTCAATTTATTTTACATATAATTTAAATTGGTGTAAAGAAACCCTAGATTCAAAAACCCTAACCATATATGCTCTTAGGGTTTGTATCTATTTTTCTCATATTTTCATTCATTTTTATTATTTTTTTATAATTCATATATTCTATTTAATTATCTCTATTTCAATTTGTTTAATGTATGTCATCTAAAAGAGTTATCTATCTTCCATTAAGAAGTGATAGCCTAAGTGGTAATATTATAGAGCATATTTAGATTGCTAGTATCTAAATCTTTAAAAATAAAAAAGAACCTATTAAAACTTCATATATGAATCATTTACCCCTTGATTATGTGGAATTCAATGACAATGTGTATAGACATAATATTTTCAAACTTTATCAATTACGTATGCTTTCTATTTTTTAAGAACCTTTCGAGTATCAATATCTCTAAGTGTATACCCTAAGGGGTACATCAAGAAAGGGGTGGGTATACCATTGATTCTTTTTAGGATTGTTATCCATTTTTTCCACTCAATATATACACACTTGTATCCTAAAACTATTTCCCTAAGCTTTCCCTCCTATTTTCACCCTCCTCTAGTTATTTGTCACCTTCAATAGCCCTTTCCATAACTTAAATCCATTTTTATAAGTTTACATGACATATTCATCCATACTGACCTTGTATTATTATTGACAAATCTTATTAGGGGCTAGGTTGACCCATGGCCAACCTAGTCCATAACCCAATTAATATTTGCCATTTCTAATACTAGGTTTATCAGGTTGACCTTATTGGCCTAAACTTTTGGAAGGGTTTAGGCGTTGATATGACTATATAAACACATCAATTTTTCCATTATTTGAAAGACTTCAAGTGTTAATTATTCATTTTCACTTCTTTACAATCTAATCTTCCATCATTCTGCTTGAGGAGTCTTAGCTTTGGGTTTTTACTTGGAAAAGAATCTTGTCTTATGGATAAGTCTTTGATGCTTTGGCCTTTCTTAGTGATCCTTAAAAATCAAAACAACCTCTTTTGAAGCACCTTTTTCCAGATTATATATTAAGTCTCGATGGATTCATCTTCAAAGTAAGTATTTCTAACTTTGTTCCTCTCTTCGGTAGATAAAAATAGCATAAGTAATGGCTTTTGAATATATATCTCTCTCCATGCATAAGGGTCTTACCTATACAAAGATTAATTAGGATTATCTTATACAAGTTTAATTTCATTATTTACTAACCCGACTTTGTGTTACAAGCTTTGGTGAGCACTAGATTAGAATTTTTACTTTACTTGTTATTAGTATAGTGAATATGTAAACATATGACCTAGTTAGGGTTACTTTATGGTTTTGATTAATTAGAGGATTTGGAACCCTCCCTAACAATATTATATATGGTAAGAGATACCTTGGATTGGTATAATGGATCCATATTAGTCTTAACCATGACTATTAATCTATCCCCAATCATAAGTGTAAGTAGGATTTATCTACTTTGAGTTAGAATTGATTTGTAGATCTATTATATTTGCCATTGTATACATTCCAATGAACCCAACATGAATCTAACCCTTGTAGATTTTATTTCATGCTTTATTTTCTATCATTTCATTATTTTTCCATATTTATGATATGATGTCGAACCAACTAGTATATATATAACTTTTGTGCATAGGTTTAACACACAGTCATATCAAAAAGACTATGTTCTTTCTATGTAGGTATTCTTTAGATATAAGTTGCTAGATCAAATAGGTCAACATAGTACTCTTATTCAATCCTAGATAACAAACTATGTCAAATAGGTCAATTTGTTCTTTTAGTTAGCATCCAGATCAACAAACTAGGTTGAACAAGTTGACTTATTTTCTCAATTAGCATCTAAATCAATAAACGAGGATGAAAAGGTCAACTTAGTTCTTTAGTTAGAATATATATCAATAAAATAAGTCAAATAGGAAAAATTATTCCTTCAGTCAACATCTAGATCAACAAACTAAGTCAAACAAGTCAACTTAGTCATCTTATATTTTTTCAACATATATGGTTTTTTAGAACTAGGTCAAACTAGTCTACTTAGTTTGTAGAATTTTAAATCAACATTAAAAGAAATTCAATAAAAAATTTGAAATCCTAATCATCTTCAAACATACTAAGGTTCCTCTCTTTCTCTCTTTGTCAATTCAGTACTTCAATATAGTTCTATTTTGTGAAAGTTTACAATCTCCAAAACTACAACCCTAGAACAAACTATATCAACTTGGTCAACTTAGTTTTGTAGCCTATATTCTATCTAAAAGAATAAGTTGACCTAGTATAATATAATCTTAAAGACTTTTGATTCCATAGAATAATAGTGACCCAATTGAATCTATTCTATACTATTTGCATATAGTGTCATCTGTATTGACTCTGTATTATTCTAAATTTGGGAATTAACAACTATTTGCTAGTAATTAATTCACACTTTTATTTTCAATTATTTTCATGCTTAGATTAGATCACATAGTCTAATTAGGGTTTTTTTCAAATTACCATTTATTTAAATTATTTTATCTATTTTTATACACACTACCAAATCACATAATATTCAAAACACATTTAACTTTTATCTTCCCAAGGCTTACCTACTTGGATTTCATCACCAATTGAGAAGTCAACTTGGTTTTCTAGCCATGTATAAACACATTGTTAATGGTAGATATTGGTCAAGTACCTTACACCCTTATTACTATAGGTTTATGAAGTACCATTGCCAACACAGATCCCTCTCAGCCTAAACATCCTAAAACCATCCATAGATTACTTTTTAGTTCCCTATTTTCAGCCAACTTTTATATCACAATTTAAAAAAAACTTTATAATAATCTAGTAACACACATGCTTACCACTTAGTTAGCATCCTTATTTCATTTGACTACTTTTTCTCTGATCATTATGTGTTTTATTGCAAAAAATTGCATTGGCCAATATTGGTATAAGGTTTTGTGCTATATGCCCCAATTAGATCACTCAAATTAATTCAATTTTTGTGTGTTTGATTCCATTTATTGATTCAATTATATTAAAAAAATCCATATTTTATCAAAATGTCTTTCTATCTAGTACAGTCTCTTACAAAATATGTTTCTCCCTACCTACATTTTTAAGTCATCATGGTCAACCCTATACCCTTATTTACCTCTTGGATTATAGTACTAAGTTGACACGGTCAAAATTGTACCCTTATTTTCCTCGTGGATTACATTACTAAGTATACCTAGTTGACCTTATATCCTTATTTTATTTTTATCCTTCAGTACATAGTTGACCTAGTCAACTTTTTACTCTTTTCAATCCCCTTTTCAATAATACACATTCAACCCAATTAACCTTGTATCTGATTGTTGACCTTATTATTTTGTCTAGATCACTTATTTATCTATTTACATGACTTAGTTATTTATCTCTCATTATTGCTTAACATAATTTTATTTTTATCCAATATCATGAAATCCCCTATCAAAATCTTCTTGGACAACCTGAATCCATTTAGACACTATATGTGCTACTCTTTTATTTCTATCTTTTCTTCCTCTTTTTAGCCTTTGGGGAAACTTATGATGCCCATCAAAATTTTAATTTATCCTTTGCATCATCTTATTATTCCCACCCACATATCATTTCATCATTTGAGGCATATTATGATGTCCATCCTTATGTATAATTACCTATTCGAGCATCTTACAATGCCCAATCTTATTCTACATGGCATGATACAAAACTAATTCAACTTAAAGAAACCTTCAAAGACACATATTATTGTCTCTAATATGATCATCCTTGATATAGAACTTATCATAGATCCTTCGCTTCTTTTCATTCTTTCTACATGTTATCTATCTAACATTTTTTGTAGGATACTTACATGGGTCTCACCCTCTATAATAATTCTCTCTTCTCACTAACCTTAGTATTTCCTTTTAGTACTTTATTTTACCTTCTCATTATTTTCATTATAAAACTATGGATACGATGCAATCTTCCTCACTATTTCTTTTTCTTTATTTTCATACTTTCTACACACCTTTTGGCAACCCTCAAGCTTCTCTTTTGTGAGTTACAATGTAAGACTATGGATAGGACCTGGCCTTCCTCAAAAATACCATATTTTTCTTTTCCCGTCTATTTTTCACATGATTTATACACCTTTTATTTTATGAGTTATAGCATAATACCATTGATAGGACCTGTCCTTCCTCATAAAATCACCATATTTTAATTCCTTGTCTAAAATGTGTTTTGAAATAGTTATAAGTTATTACTTCTTTGTTCTCAATTTCAAATTTTGCTTCTTCTATAAATAAAATTTTCACAAACAAACTATGCTCGCATGTTTTCCTACATTTCCCTCATTATTATAATAAGGAATTTCACTTTATTATGATTATATCCCTTTTTCACCCTTTCTCATTTTTTTTCAATTTGAATTAATTTAAATTGTTTCATGTTTCATTCATCTTTATTTAATTTAATTTTACTCCACATTGGATAAAACAAAGTCAATTCAAGATAACACTTTTATTTTACTTGAATTTACATGATTCTTAGACACTCTACTCTCTAATTTCTCTCTCTTATTAACCAAGTCCTATGTATAAAAACAAAATTCATCTTTAGCACCCATGTTTACTTTCCAAATACATATGGAGGAGGAATAGAACAAATCCAGAAATAAATTTAAAATCCAAATCATTTGAAAGAAAAGGAAATGATATTCAACATATATAATTCAACATTCCATATCACACCAAAGACATGATTACAAACACATCTCCTATCTTTAATCAAAGATCAAAATCCATAGTTGGCCTCATAATAGAGATGAGATACATTATGGTATGGTAGGATAGTAAATTAGAATATGAAAACTCAAAAAACTCTATGTTACTACATATTTTCTCACACAAGTGCCAAATATTCATACTAGACCCACGACTCTGTAGGGTTTCAAAGAATGGGAAGATGTTGTGGGAAGGTAGGTCCATTTTATTTTTTATGCATATATCCTTCATAGAATGATCTACATACTTAATTTTTTTACCTAATACTTGTGTGGATAGGATAAGTTCTTTAGATTCTTTAAGGCAAAATTCCTCTTATTTTGATAAACTTAGTTTGAGTGTATCATCTTTGATAAAGAATTCCTCTACATTGGTTTTTCCTTCATTTTACCCTCCACCCATTTCATTTGCCCCATTGATAATAAAGTGTGATTTTAAATCTATTTTCCCTTCTTCTATATTCCTTATTCTTTACATATTATAAATATGCTAGCACTACTTTGTTTCAACTTTATCTATCTTTAGAGTAAAGCAATATGCTTGAGTGACTAGGATTCAATTTCTTTACACCATGGATATACATTTCTGGATGAGCCTATATTTAGTTTACTATTTTTCATTATTTTACCACCATTATTGTTGACATCTTAGTCCATTTATACTTTCATTTACTTTTTTCCATTATTGAGTGAGGTTGGCTTGTTATTTCTCACTCACCAATGTTGTTCCAATTTATGCACATCCTCTTTCCATTGATGAATAAGTAATGATTGTTACTACTTATTCATCAATGTTGTTTTACCATTTTTTTTCTTTCCCATATATGTTTAAGTAAGGATTGTTACTTCTTTTACATTGATGTTTGATTACCATCCTTTTGACATGTATCCTTGGTTTGACTTAGAGAGTTTACTGTAGAGTAATTTTTACTCTACGTCATATTTAAATTTTTCAGTCGAGCACTACAATTTTGGTTCTTGCATACCTTAGATGTAGTAGCAAAGTTTTGGAGTAGAGGGTGGATTCATTTTTTCCTAAGTGTCAAAGTGCAGTGGAAGCTGCCAAGTGTTGCCCTCTGAGCACGGGTCCTTTTCGCCTTTTTTGTTTCTTTCATTTCATTTTTCCTAAGTATAAAATTAGGTAGAAACCACCAAGTGTCACTTTCAAAAACATAGAGCCAGCTAGCTAGCACTCTTTGAGCCCCTTTTGGTAACTTTTAGGAAGGCCACAGAGTGTGCCACGTATCCATTAGTAGCTAAGCAAAATGCACCACATGTCAGCACCTACGTCTCATGTCGGCCCCCACATTATATTATATTTTTTGTCAAAGACTTTCAATGAGATAAGTATCAAAGAAGTGGAAAGCACTAGGTGGCAGTCATAGAAGGCCCTGAAATACCTTTTTAAAGAAGCAACAGAAGTCACCATGTGTCAACATCTGAGAGACTTTAGTTCAATGCATGGGTTTAATACTTTGGTTCAACACAGAAAGGCATCATTTTATTTTGCTTAAGCGCTATAAAGTAACGGATGCTGCCAAGTGTCACACTCTGAGCCCCTTCTTACTCCATCTCCAAAAAAAGTGGAAGATACCACATACCCCTAGCAGGAGAAGCAGAAGATGCCACATATCTTCCTAGAAGCAGCGGAGGTCACCACTTGTCAACTTTTGAGAGACCATCTTTAAGCCTCATTGCTGAATAAAGATTGTGGTGGGTCCTAGATGTTATTTCAAAGGACTAAGGAAGTGTCAAGTCTCAACATGCAAAGACTGCCATGTACATCCATCCCCTCTTGAAAAGTTACTCAAGCAAAGAATGTGGTGAGTTTTATTTTCTTAAAACTGCTAAGTATCAAAGAAGCAAATTATGACAGGTGTCAAAGGTAGAGTGTTCCTAAGAATATAAAAAAAGTGGAAGATGCTGAGTGTCTTTGACAAATCGGGTGGAAGGTGCCAAGTGTTGTTCTCTGGTGCCTTCTAGACCATAAAGAGAATTTTCATGGATTGACTATGTGTACTCTTCCTTTTCAACAAAATAGAGTGTTTGTCTATTTGTTACAGTAAAGATGGAGTGAAGCTCAGCGAGAGTTATTCTTGGTAGATAGAATAGTGCACCAGGTAGATTTCTGGGGCTTCTAAGGCATTAAAGGGCTATTTGTTTTTCACCTTAATATGTGGAGGTAGAGTAGATAGTTGAGCAGCCAAACAGGTGATGGAATGAGAAATTTAGGTGTGAAGGGAGGTGCTAAACATGAATCGCCATGCCACAGTCAGGGTAGTTCTTGATAAGACCAAGATGCATCTGAGGCATTGAAAGCACCATCTATTTTGTCCCCTATGAGTGAAGGATAGAGTGGAATTGCGTGGGAAGGGGAATGATGGAAGGAGTGATATGAGGCTATAAAGAAGAAGAATTGTAAGAGAAGAGGGGTAAATTCTATCATTTTAGACTTTCTAGAGTTTTGACCAGTAATAGCATTTACTTTTGTCTCATTTTCTTAAGTTGTAAGGTTAATGAAACCATGCATGTTTATGTGCCTTTTATGTGGCTGAATGAATTAAGAAGATTGAACTCTATGCCTTGGTTGGTGTTATCTATGTCATTTGCAAAGTAGTCTATACTATAGATTCTCTAGAGTCATGATTAGGAATGTCATTTGCTTTTGTCTCATTTTCTTGAATGAGAAGATCTACATAATTGTATGTGATTTTTGTGCCTCTTATGTGATGGAAAGATTCTATTAAGAAGATTGAACACTAAGCCCTTGTTGACATTCTCTGCATCTCAACAAAAGAATTCCCTATTATGAGCCTTTGTTTCTATTATTTTAATCTTTTACATTGATCATGCACTGGTATTCTCTTAAATGTACTTGAATCCTATAATAGTCTCACTGTGCTTAGGTTAGGATTAGGATTACACTCAGGCACATCACCATAGTTAGGTTTCAATTCTTGCATTTTGTGTTTTTGTTTAATCTTCTATCCCTTTTCCCCAACACCAAATGCAAAAGAAGAGACCAACTTCTCTAAAATTTGGAGGTTGTTTCATGCTACATTGTCCCACAGCTTGAAACTTCCCATTCTTGATTAATTAAGATCAAGCACAATTTTAAATCATCAATAGTTTTTGGCACACTCAGTGGGACCGATCTTTCAAGGAGTTGAAGAATTTTAATGTGTCCTTCAGCGAATTAGCCTTTGGAGGTTTTTAGCAACACCAATAATGACTCTGAGTCAAATCAACTGATCAAGTAGTCTTGGTATCATCAATAAATCACCTTTTGGTATGTATAATTTTGTTACTCATAGTTATGGGTCTTATTCACCTTCATATATTTTTAATCAAGAACAAGCTTCTCCTAAAATCATGTCAAGTAACAAGGATGTAGATGGTCATGAGCTATACCAATCTTATGCCCAGTCTCCCCAATATGTCACATCCCATGCTCAACCTAATATTATTTAAACCTTCAAAAAAGCATTGCTGGGATTTAAAAAATATGTGTTAGAGCTTGACAGCAGAAGGGGATATGGCCATGAAATCCCTAATCATGTCATCAATCAAATAAGGGATGTGATAGACCTGATTAAAAGTGAATGAGATCCCATTGAAAGAGCAAATTGGCAAGAGATTACATATGAGATGTTAGATGTGTGTGGATTGATTGAAGCTCTAGAAGAGAATCTAAGCATTCATGAGAGACAACCTTACCAAGTCTATCAAAATGCATATCCATCACCACAAATTCTAGATCAGGCATACACCACCCCTTTTCATGAGCAAGGTCAAACCTATCAAGGTCATTTCCCCAATAATGTAGAGTTTATGATAGCACCAAGGGAAGAGGACCCCAAACCCTCACTTTCCCCTCAAGTCCCTTTCACCCTTAAGAAGCTTCTTGTTTTTCATCACAGCCTTCTTCTTTATCCTGTTTCAAAGAAGAATATATTTTGGAAGAAGCAAATGAGTATATAGAGGAGTGCACTCAATTCATGGCTAGTCAAGAGGATTCCATAAGTACAAATAAGGATGAAATCACCATAGGTAGCCCCTTTAATGAATAAGAGGACAAGTCACAGGGTTTTGTCTTAACCTTTGAAGAGGAAGAGATCATTTTTGACTTTTTCCTCGCTTTGCAAGAAGATATGGAGGAGCATGGACACTCCCTTGACCAAGTCATTGAGACAAGTGACACTATCCTTCAAGAAGGCTATGAACTAGCTAGACATGGAGAAGATAACTTTGAAACTCAACTAAGTATGTAGAAGGGATGCCAGCTTTCAAATTTATCCTTTCAAGAGGATGAAGTCATCAAGGAGCATGATGATGTAATAGAGCTGGAATTTGAAGGAGATAAACCAAAAGATAATGGATATCAAAAGGTACAGAGTGAAGAACCAACAACCATCAATTTCTTGATGACACATGATAGGATGAAGAATTAGTATTCGACAGGCTTTTAAGGACAAGAAGAGTTTGTGGGTGTCGAACACATGTTTTACTCAGACTTGTTCGAGTGCAGGCAAATCCATGTGGCCAGTGCAGAGGACATTTCATCAAAGATATACCCATTGCAATCAGTGGTATGGCAACATAAGTTGGCTTGTCATAAAGAATGTGTTGGAAAGTTTGTTTTTGATCCTAGAGGGAAATAAGGGTGATTAATTAATGTAGTTAGGTAGTTTCCCATTCTTGCATTGTTTTATTTTTTGATTTTGTTTTCCCACTTTTCTTTCAAAATAAGCATTTTAAATGCAGAGTTAGCATCTTAGAAGTTTTAATTATTTAAAAATGTTGCCACATTAAATGCTTCTTAAATCTTTCAAAATCTCTAAGGTACCTTGTGCCACAACTTGCATAACATGTCCACCTTACTATCTCCTAAAGATTGAATAGAATTTGCTAACAATCACTAGAATTTAATGTTATTTAGGACTTGATAGGCCCATAAATATCCCTTAGCGAGTTTTAAATTTTACAAACTCTCAAGTATTCTTGCACCTAAAAAAATATCTTGCTCATTGTGATTATTAACACCTAGTAAAAGTTTGCTTCAGTGAGTGTGTTTCTATCTTGCACAAGGCTCATACCAAGTATTATACAAGAGATATAGAGATGGCTGGCACACCATCTTCACAATAAGGAACAGGGATACCTAGATGTCTTGATAGGTTACTGGCTAGTAAATCATATGCTATAGCTCCTACACAACCATCAAGAAGATATCTAAGAACCAGAGTCCTGGGAGTTGATCAAACCAGTGACCCATCAAAGGTAAAGGATTATACAGATGGAAGCGTGGACCCGATCTTGCAAAGAGCCAGTAGCAAGAACCTAAGAGAAGGGGCACACCAAAGGTGTCTTCAAAGAGCCAAAGCAAGGTAATATGAGACATTCAAAATGAGGATATGGACCTCACAACTAGCTTAATTCATTGTCCTAGTCATGCATCCATGCCTTGATCTGATCAAATTATGCACGGACTTACTGCATGCACAATCTTGCACCATCCAACAAGGCCCCTTCATGTTGCAAGTCACCCCACAAGCTATCAAGGGCATGTTAGCCCTATAGTATGACAATACTACTACATTCCCCACCATTGATATGATACAAAGGATGTGGATGAATGTCAACACTCAGACAAGGTTTTTGAGGTTTGAGTTGCAAATGGCTGATGGTGATACAATGGTACCCATGCTCCCTGCATCAAGAGCTTAGTTCACACCCACTATCCAAGACATGCTATCAATGATGGATCTCATCTTTGGCATGAAGGATGACATGGTGGTATATGTAGAGAAAATGGCCATCCTTTTCAGGCTGAAGACGGTCGATAGGATGCAAGAATATCGAGTCAACTTCTCAAAACACATCGCTTTTTCAATCATGGAGCAGCTGACCCAGTTCAGATCAAAAGGGGTATTTAGGTATTCCTCCTTTTTGTTCCATCTCATACTACATCAAAACCCTAACCTTTTCACCTGATATATGAATTTGAACCTATATGACCCATTTTTCAACCCCCAAAGGACCATTCCTGTGTTTGCATGGACACATGTTTTATCAAGAACTAGTGACCCATATGAGTTTTGGGAACCATTCATTACCCCTATTATTCATTTCCTTAGCCCTGATCCTATCATAAATAGGTTATTTCCAAGTGTTACGAACCTCTTGGTCAATTGTCTAATCCTGTGTGACTTTTATTTTGGGTCTTGTCACATGATCATAAGGGTTCATGGATTTTGTGGAGAACCAGTGTTGTTACCAAAGACCTTAACTCTTAGTTTGGCATTCCTAGAAGTCACCAAGTAGGTGTTAGTAGTTGACAATGAGTATGGCTCTAAGAAGAAGAAGAAGAAAATGTACAATCTCCTATGGATGGTAGGTAACATAAGCCTAGAAGCCAAAGAAGCTGAGACTGTGTTGCTAAGGAAGCTGGCCTTCTTGGGGTTCCTGTTAGTTAAGGACAAATGGGTTTATGACTTGATTGATTACATAGCTTCCATGGTGAGGAACAATAGGATTGGGGCCATGATTGCACATGAAGGTTTCCCTTTTTGGGAGACCAGGAAAAACCCTATAGAAGATGCCCTTGGTCTCTATGTTGAACTAACAGATTTGCCTATGCCACAAAATAGACCATGGGAAACCTTCTATGACAAACATAGGTATTATGATCCCAAATTTAGGATGACTTCTAGTTTGAGAAGGATGTTAAGGAACAAGGGTTGGGATGTGGAGAAGATTGAGGCCTATTGGAAATATAGGTAGGAAATTTCCCAAACCACCCACACTTTCAGAGGCATGGACTTAGAGAATGGATGGGAAGAAATCTAGGATGAGTGGCATCCCTCCCTTGCATCTAGCCCAAAAACAAGCCAATTACTGACACTCAAGATAGAGCAAGAAGCTAGAGCAGGACCAAGCTAGTAACTACAGACCTCAGAGCAAGCTACAACTACCATAGAACAATAAAGGAGTGTGGTGTCTTCACCACCAAAAGCCTCCCCATCATTGGGAGTGATTGAAGTCCTTGATTCTCCACAAGCACCATTGTCAACTGTAGAGGTGAAAAGGAAACAAATGCAACCAGAGGTAGAAATAATTAGGAAGAAGAGGGTGCATTTCCATTTAGATTCAGAGGAGGAAGAGGAGCCTTCATAGCACCCAGTGCAGAGCACTACAACTTCCCCTTAGGTAAGTATTACTCCCCCTCCTCCCTCTCAGTCTGTCCCTTTCCCTATCGGTGTGGTGCCTCCACCTAGCCAAATGACACCTCCTACTACTACTACCATTCCCATTTCATAATTCACCCCATCATTGGCACCTCAAGCCTTAACATTACTCCATTTTCCCCCCTTTGTTCCCAGAAAGATGCCCCTAAAACTCACCCCTAGACAACCAATGCCTATCCAATACGGCTTGCCACAAGTGTATCATTTTGTAGGAGGACATATTGCATCCCCTTCCACCTTCTAGATGTAGGCCGATGCTACTAAGAAGGCAAGAGAAGCCCAGTTGGAGAAAAAGAGAATTAAAGAGAATAAAGCACTAGATGTCCCACATTTGAGGTCAAAATTTGACCCCATCCAATAGCAGCTGATGGTGACCCATTTGTCACCCAACATTGCCAAGCTAAGTGAGCAAATGCAGACGAAGGACTATAAGATGAACACAGTGGCCATTGACATGTCCTTGTTCAGGCCCTAGGACAGAGTTGAGCTACTGACCAAATCCACTTCTGTGGTTAAAGAAGATTATTTGAAGAAATAAAAAAGACTATAGAAGATGGAGGCTAATTCGGCTAATGAAAAGGCAAACTATAATAGTTTGTCCAAAGAAATAAATAAGAGAGACAATGAAATAGCTAGTCTACATAAATAGTTGCAAGATACTATTTCCCTTTAGACTCAATGGGTAGTCCAGGTCTACAATGATTCATTGAAAGCAGAGCTCGCACTTGCAAAAGATGCAGTAATATCCCTTAGGTGGGAGAATACAATGTTGTAAGGAATAATTGAAGGACTTCAACTGTAAGTTACCCAATCACAACAAAGGCTACTGAAGGAGCAAAACAAGGCTATGGCTTTTCAAGCCCAGTTCTAAGTAGAGCAAAAGAGGATGGTGCAACTAACAATTAAGCTATCTAATAGGCTAAGAGGTGTTAGAGTAATGCAACTGGTGAAGGAGCTCTATGAGTCAACATGGGAGAGAATCTCTTTGGATATTATCTAGCTCAAGCCATTTCTCACCTTCTTACTCAACACACAACAATTGTGTGAGCGGGTGGAAAATTCAATACAAAACACTCTGGCCATAGTCTCCAAAAGATTCATGGACTCCCATTCATTATTGTAGAATCTCTACAATACAATGGATGCAACATTGGTAGCCACATGAATCCTTGACAAAATGGCTGCCATGAAATGGGTCAATGAGGTGCTTAGTTGCAATGCCATGGCCAATAGTTGTAAAGACCATCTCAAAGTCATGAAAGAAGGCATCGATGAGATGAGACACCATATTCAAGATTTGGTGCAACTAGGCCTTCCTTCCCCATTTCCAAATGTAAAGATAGTGCTTATGGTTAATCAAATTAAACCATTGCTGCTGGCCAAATAGAGGGATCAAATAGTTTTCTAGAGCTTGCAGGATGATTCCTCAGTTTCAAAATTTGAAGCTATTGTGGTTCCTATTTCCCAGCTGGAATTCAAATTGAAAGCTATGGTCTTGATCTTGCAAGCCTTTTCACACAAGGATATCATTAACCTTGATCTAGCTTTCATTAAATTGCATAACAAACAAGGGTTATCTGACCATGAGTGGTCCATCTACTCGAAAACACTTTTAAAGCTATAAAATTTTGAAATTTTGACAGAGTGGGAGTCGGGTTCTTTTTGAGTAGGCTCAAAAGTCTTGGGGGTCACCAAGTAACTATAGAGTAATTTTTACTCTACATTGTCTTTAAATTTTTTAGTTGAGCACTACAATTTTGGTTCCTGCATACCTTAGACATAGTGGCAGAGTTTTGGAATAGAGGGTGGCTTCATTTTTGCCTAAGTGTCGAAGTGCAGTGGAAGCTGCCAAGTGTCACCCTTTGAGCACAGGTCCTTTTCCCCTTTTCTATTTCTTTCATTTCATTTTTTCTAAGTATCAAATTCATGTGTAAACCACCAAGTTTTGCTTTCAAAAACATGGAGCCAGCTAGCTGGCACTCTCTAAGCCCCTTTTGGTAACTTTTAGGAAGGCCACAGAGTGTGCCACGTATCCAATAGCAGCTAAGTGAAATGCACCATGTGTCAGCACCCATGTCTCATGTCAGCCCCCACATTCTATTCTATTTTTTGGCAAAGACTTTTAATGAGCTAAGTATCAAAGAAGCAGAAAGCACCAGGTGGTAGTCGCAGAAGGCCCTAAACTACCTTTTTAAAGAAGTAGTGAAAGTCACCATGTGTTGACATCTAAGAGACTTTAGTTCAATGCCTGGGTTTAATACTTTGGTTTAACACAGAAAGGCATCATTTTATTTTTCTTAAGCCCCATAAAGTGGTGGATGCTACCAAGTGTTGCCCTCTAAGCCCCTTCTTACTCCATCCCCAAAAAAATCAAAAGATGCCACATACCCCTAGCAAGAGAAGCAAAAGATGCCACGTATCTTCCCAGAAGCAGTGGAGGTCACCACGTGTCAACTTTTGAGAGACCATCTTTGAGCCCCATTGCCAAATAAATATTGTGGTGGGTCCTGGAGGTTATTTCAAAGGACTGTGGAAGCGTCAAGTGTCAACATGCAAAGACTGCCACGTACATCCATCCCCTCTTGAAAATTTGCTCAGGCAAAGAACGCAGTGAGTTTTATTTTGTTAAAACTGCTAAGTATCAAATAAGTAGATTGTGATGGGTGTCAAAGGTAGAGCATTCCTAAGAAGAATATAGAGAAAGTGGAAGATGTTGAGTGTCTTTAATAAATCAGGTGGAAGGTGTCAACTATCGTTCTCTAGTGCCTTTTGGACCATAAAGAGAATTTTCATGGATTGACTATGTGTCCTCTTCCTTTTCAATAGAATAGAGTGTCTGTCTATCTATTATAGCAAAGATGGAGGGAAACACAATGAAAGTTATTTTTGGTAGATAGAAAAGTGCATCAGGTAGATTTTTGGGGCTTCCAAGGCATTAAAGGGCTATTTGTTTGTCCCCTATAGGTAGAGGTAGAGTAGATAGTTGAGCAGCCAAATAGGTGATAGAATGAAAACTTTAGGCACCAAGGGAGGTACTAGACATGAATCACTATGCCATAATTAGGGAAGTTCTTGATAAGACCAGGATGCATCCGAGGCATTGAAAGTGCCATCTATTTTGTCTCCTATGAGTGAAGGATAGAGTGGAATTGCGTGAGAAGGGGAATGATCAAAGGAGTGATCCAAGGACATAAAAGAAGAAGAATTGTAAGAGAAGAGGGGGGAAATTCTATCATTTTAAACTTTCTATAATTTTAACTAGTAATATCATTTGCTTTTGTCTCATTTTCTTAAGTTGTAAAATTAATGTAAATGTGCATATTTTTGTGCCTTTTATGTGGCTGAATGAATTAAGAACATTGAACTCTATGCCTTGGTTGGTGTTATCTATGCCATTTTTAAAGTATTCTATACTATAGATTTTCTAGAGTTGTGATTAGGAATGTCATTTGCTTTTGTCTCGTTTTCATGAATCAGAAGATCTACATAACTGTACGTGATTTCTGCACCTCTTATGTGATGGAAAGATTCTATTAAGAAGATTGAACACTATGCCCTTGTTGACATTCTCTGTATCTCAACAAAATAATTCCCTATTGTGAGCCTTTATTTCTATTATTTCAATCTTTTACATTGATCATGCACTTGTCTTCTCTTAAATGTACTTGAATCCTATAATAGTCTCACTGTGCTCAAGTTAGGATTAGGATTACACTCAGGCGCATCACCATAGTTAGGTTTCAATTCCTACATTTTTCATTTATTTTTAATCTCCTATCCCTTTTCCCTAATACCCAATGCAAAAGAAGAGACCGGCTTCTCTAAAATCTGGAGGTTGTTTCAAGCCGCATTGTCCCACAGCTGGAAACTTCCCATTGTTGATTGATTAAGATCAAGCACAATTTTAAATCATCAACATTTAATTTTCTTACTTAAGGTTTACTTGTTTGTGTTTTTTAGTCTTTATTAGCCTTGGATTTTTGGTTACCTAATTTACTCTAAAATTTGTACTTGGTCATTTGGTCTAACATAGCACTTGTCAACCTGGCTTTCCAAGTTTCTAAGTACATCCCATACACATATCACCAATTATCTTGTATTTCTTGAATGTGATTGTTTTTTCTCTTTATTTTTGTATGCTTGGGTTTATTGAATGTTGTGTCAACACCCTCCACATTCAAAACTAAAAAAAATTGTAGATAACCACAAATAAAGTAAACAACCATCTACAAATAAAGCTAAGTAAAGGTATAAATCACATTTAATTTTTAGTTATTTACCTTTTAGTCATTTTATTTTTGCTATAAAATACTAATTTTTTTATTTAGCCTTAGTTTTATGTGTTACTATGTTCTTTCACAAATAACCATCCCCTATTGCACCTAATTATCATGTGATGATCTTTGAGTGGGGTTTACATATACACATAATATTTTCAAATTTTATCAATTATTGATGCTTTATATCTTGTAAGAGCCCATCAAGTATCAATATCTTTAAGTGCAAACCCTAAGGGGTGCACCGAGAAAGGGGTAAGAAGACAATTGGTGCTTCAAAAGATTGTTATCCCTTTTTTCCACTTGATATCTACACACTTATCTCCTAAAACCATTCCCCTAAGCTTTTCCTCCTATTTTCACCCTCCTCTGGTCATTTACAAGCTTCATTATCACTTTCTCTAGCCTAAACCCATTTTTGTCAATTTACATGACATAGTCGGCCGCATCAACCTTGTATTTTTATTAACAAAGCTTATTAGGTACTAGGTCCACCCATGGCCGAGCTAGCCTATAGCCTAGTTTTTTCCAATTATAATACTAGGTCATCTGGTTTGACCTTATCAGCCTAAAATTTTTAAAAGGTTTAGAGTTAGATCAAACTATATAGACACATCCAATTATTCATTCTTAGATAGATAACAAGAGTTAATTATTCATTTTCCCTTCTTTATAATCTGCTCTTCTACCATTTTACATGAGGAGGCTTAGCTTAGGGTTTCTACTTGAATAAGAATATTATCTTATGGATAAGTCTTGGATGCTTTGGACTTTATTAGTGATCTTTATAAACCATAAAAACCTATTACAAAGCACCTTTGGCCAAGGGAGATATTGAGTCTCTATAGGTTCAACTTCAAGGTAAGTATCTCTAAATTTGATCCTCTCTTTGGTAGATATAAGTAGCATAAATAATGGATTTTGAATATATTGATCTCTCTAGGCATTAGGTTTTTACTTATACATAAATTAATTAGGATTATATTATTCATGTTTACTTTTATTGATTGCTAACCCCACTTTATACCATAAGCTTTGGTGAGCACTTAAGACTTTTTACTTTACTTGTTATTAGTTTAGTGAATATTGAAATGTAGGACCTAGTTAGGGTTACTATGTGGTTTTCATTGATTAGAGGATTTAGAACCCTCCCTAGTGATATTATCTATGATAAGAGATACCATTTTTAGTTTTACCAAATACATATTGGTCATGACCCTAATTATCTAGTGTACCCCAATTGGAAGTATAAGTAGGATCTATCTATTTCATGTCAATTTTCACTTTAAGTTCTAGGGAAGAGGGAAAAGAAAATAAATACGAGTGTGGTTTTAAAAACCTATTTTTTTATGTGTGTGTTGAATCAAAAGATTTTTAAGAGCTCCTCTTTGGCTTGGGAGGAATACCTATAGATAGGAAAGCACATAACTTGATTAGGTGAGTGGTTAAAGTAATTATCCTATTGGTATAATTTGGGTTAATTCTAAAAGAGTAATGGTACATGAGAAATTAGTTCAGAGGTGATGGAATGTTGTCTCTCAATGAGATTTATGATGATGTTTGATAATGTTGATTGACCTAATTGACATACAAAATAAAACTCCTAGATCCATGAGCTCCTGATAATTATTGTAGATGGATCTGACCTCTAGGGCCTCTCTCTCTCTCTTATCGACACAAGAAAGAGGTGGAAGTGAAGGTGTAATTAGTCCATCCAAATATCAATTATAAATGCAAAATATCACAACAAGATTTAGATAGATTATATTTATAAAATCAATGTGGGTGGTTTGTATGTGATTTGTTAAGGAGGTGAACCCTAACCATCAATAGTCAAGGTTTCCCATGGTGACCATCGATGATTACCTTAAACATCAATGTTCAGGTTCTAAAATAAAAAGGTCCTAACTTTAGGTGGGATTGGTTAAGCCAAACTGGTGTAAACTAGTCCTAAGACAGTCCTATGTAGGTTTGGTGGGTTGTAGACATTCATAATCATAGGTGTGTAGATTTATAGTGTCTAAAATTTTCCCCTTTTTATGATACTTGTGTGAATGAGTTGCAAAACAAAAATAGAGTATGAGTCAAAGGTTTGGTTTCCCCAAGAGTGGGAGGTGTTCCCCCTCAAACTAGGAGTTGATGAGGTAAAACTAAAATTAGGTCAAGGTTTGATAAATGGTAGTTGGTAATGGAAATAGGTGAATGATAGGTTGGGAACTAGAGACACAAACTTGCACATAAAGTTTGAAAAAAAGATGTGATATCCAAGATCACACATAGATTATGTTTCTAATGTTGTTAAAAATAAGGGTCAGTGCTAAGAAGGACAAGTGATAATTTCACTACATGATTGCCTATAACTGTGGTGGCTCATAACACTTGTAAATATAAGCCTCTTACATAATATATATGTTTTTGATGTGTATATAAAGTAGGAAGTGATCCCAATGAAAACACAAATTGGTCAAGTTTCATGGCTATCTGAGTTACCAAGTGTTCTTGATGAAAACACAAATTTGTAACGTGTCATGGGTATCTGAGGTAGGAAGTACTCCCAAAAAGACACAAAAAAGTTAGTATGTGTGAGGTGGCACAAGATTAAAATGGGTCAACATGGTAATGATATCACTAATATCAAAATACCATGTAAATAAATGTCTAAATTGCATTCCACATGGGTCAAACTAGACTAATGGTGAGGTGATGAGGTGGTACGGTTGGTTGGAGAAAGTAATCTCCAAAAGTGTATAAATCTTGCTTTAGTTTTGATACAAGTGTAAATTTGGGGTGTCTTAACTATCAATGGTAAGGGCTCCCAAAAGGTGACCATCCATGGTCACTCTAACCATCAATAGTCAGGGTAAACCCTAAAAATTTGTAGGGTAAAAAGTGAAAAAAAAGTTACTTTTTATGATTTTTAACTTTACAACTTGGTTGAATGTGCTCTAGTGATTGTGGTGCTTTTAGAGAGATTAATTTCTAAGTTGGTAACTAGTCATTAGCTAGAGGCATGTGGGTTCAATCTTCCTAGGCTATAGATGTAGAGAACATATGGGCATGGTTAGGTAGTTGTTCATGGGATTTGACCTCAATAGAGATCAATAAATGAGGTAGCTGGTGTCCTAAATTTGGTAGATATGCATGATATTATGCAATTGAATTTTATTAGGTGGTCATGGTTGTGCTAAGAATCCTCTATTTAGGATGGAATGCCCTAGGTAGGGTTTTGGGGGTTTTATGGGAAAATTTGCATGAAAAAATAGCAATGGTTAGGTTGGGGTATGGAAATTGAGGTGTGTGAGTGTTAGGGGTAGTAAATGGGGTTGTATTTCATGCTTTTTAAAATATAATTTGGTGTGGTAGGGTTTGGGAATTCTAGCCATGGAACACCCACAGTGATTGTTGATGGTCAAGTTTAACCATTGATAGTTGACACCCATATAAAAAGTAGGTACTTGACCATTTGTGGTCATCATGACCATCAATGGTCATCCATTGAATAAAAGGTTTTTAATAAGTGTTAAAAAATAGATGAGGCAAAAATGGGTTGGGTTTTACTAGGTATCCAGATCTTATAGGGCTTTAGATGGTATACTTGGTGGGTAAATAGGTAAATAGGTAGAATAAGTTAGGTGGGTTAAAACCTAGGGTAGATAAGAATATCATTGAGTAATCCATGTGTTTGATATGATGTAGGCTAGGGAGTAGATCTAAATGTGTGACCACATGCCATGCATCTTTCTTGAGATACAAGTGGGGATGACTCTAGAAGACTGGGCCCATATGAAGGAGGTAGTGTTGGGGGCTATGAGGCACTACTATTATGTGCCCTGAGATGAATCCATGGTCATAGCACTCATCCAGAGATGGGATCTTTATAGGAATAATTTCTTGCTCCCAACTATGGAGATGACTATTCTTCCTGAGGACGTTCATTAGATTATCAAGCTCCCACTACATTGCAAGGCAATTTATCATATTAAATACAAGGAGTGAGATGATTTTATTGAGTACTTGTATGGTGATGAGAGTGATCAAGTTTGATGGCATGTTAGGTGATTCTAATACTCAATGTTTTATTAGAGAGCTTTGACTATGATGAGTTTCATAAGCATGCTCGTGACCATAATGACATGTTTGGGGCTTATATATTTGAATATAAAGAGTTTCCTTATTTGCTACTAGGGGATTTGGTAGAGTTATTGCTAGGGAAGATGGTATTTGGTTGGGTTCCTATTTTTATTATATAGATATATAAGGAAATATAGGGGTTTAGGCATCATAGAAGATATGACATCAATGTTAGCCTAGTTCTACATTACTAAGCCTATGAGCATATTCAAGTACTCAAACCAGTAGGATTACCATTTTCTAGATATACTCATATAGAGTTCCATATTGGATTCATGTAATGGAGGGATGATATGGTTACATCAAGTGTAGGAGGTAGTGCCCAAGATATTGAGTGGCTCAAGGGTGCACTAGGTACACTAGTGGTTGGAGACATCACTTAGAGGCTATATATTCAATTTTTGATATGGCCAGGGTATAAGAGGCACACCCTCACCCTTCAAAGCTATAGATGGATTATCAGTAGGTGAGAGAGGGAGGTGAAGCTACTCTCATTTGATAGGATATGTCAATAATTTAGTTTGGTATAGGGTATCTCAAGCCTATTTACCAAATATAAGAGGGAAGATTTAGAGGTTTTAGTGCTAGTGTGTTAACTTACTACCATAGTTTTAGATGGTGGGTATGAGGAGCTTCCCATTGGGGATTTGATAGATGATGTTGGGTATACAGATGGATATATGACCTAGATCAACCCATATATGTATATGCAAATGCTAGTAAATATGATAGAGGCATGAGGCTGGTGGTTGTAGATCTAGCTGGTCATGATGGATAGGTAAGGGGAATTTAGATATAGCCCAAGCATAGATATAAACATAATAGATATAGGTTACCATACTATAAGGATAGGTTGAGACATTATAAGCACTATTGGTGACCCTAACTAGTGAGAGAGATCAAGTGAGGGTCTCTCTTGGGTTGGTGACACAAGAGAGAGATGCATTGAGGTATAGGGTAGGGGTATCAATGATAGAAGTGGAAGGACTACTAGACAAAGTGCCATGGGTACATTATCTAGCCACTATGGAGGAGCTTAGGTATTATGAGGCTATAGTGTTAGCATAGCTTCCTCTTGAGATAATATATGGTCAGGACTAGGACATCTTGGTAGGGGGTCCCTTGGTAGCTACTCTAAGATAATGGGCTTCTAGAATAGGCCATGTAGGGACACCAGGGGGCTACCACTAGATATGAGTGCAAGTACAAGAATATGTAAATCCAATATTATTGTCAGAAGTGTAGGTGGGGATAGTATTAGTGGTACCCCATGATCATGTTTTACACATGTCTTGATAAATATTGGTAGTGATAGGTGTACACTATTTTGATACTAGCCTACATGCCGATGCAATGCGATGTACATTTTTTGATAGAGTTTATACATTTTTATATGTATATTTTATGATGACATGATGTATATGATGTATGGTGTTATATATGATGTTATATATGATGTATGTTTATGGTTTACATGTTATTGTGGACATTTTTTTTTTATGCTTATGGTTGATGGTTTATGGTTTCCTACATATGCGTTATGAGATGTTGACTCAATAACATAAGCATGAAATGTTTGAAAGATAGTTATGATTCTCTAATTTTGATCATGGATATGATAGGATGTGCTATGGATGGATATATTACATATGATGATGTAATTGTTAATGGCTTTAGTTATGGTTATGATGTGTGGTTTATATGAGATGTATTGTAGTAATGTTATGGATAGATTGATAGATGACATATGATATTTTTCATGATGTTTTGATTATTGATTTTGTTTATGCTCATGATAATGAATTAGGATATAATATATGTTGACATGATGTTTTTATGGTAGATGGATAGGATTATTTTTATGGCATGACTTGATATGATGTGTTTTCATGATGTTTTGATCATGGATAGATAGATGATGTGGTTCATGGAGATAGATCATAATGTTATGATTTTGATTTGATATTTATTGTTTATGATCATGGAGATAAAATTTAGATATGGTTTTAGATATGATGAGAATACATAAAGTAGATAACGAACTAAATGCTTATGATGGTGAGAGGAATCATGAAAAGTACGTCTACTTGACCAATAAAAGATAAGAAAACAAACATAATTCTTGCTCATTCATAAGAACAAAATAAAACCCAAATTTGGATTGGCTTAATGAAAATAAGCCTTTCAAATTCTTTGCATTAGCATGCTTATGTTGATAAATAGTAATCTTGATCACATTGTGTCAAGTAAGCTCATAGTCCCATGAATATGATATATGGAGGGAAGATGGGTGAGAGTGGAGACTTTTGAGAGACTAATATGCCTCTTCAATAAATTTATAATATGGTAGTATAAACAAGTCTATTCTCATATATAGAGTATATAATTATCTATGTGAGAAGTCTACTAAGGATAGCCAATTATGGCTTTTTGATCTTATTATTTTTATGAGAGCCGGTTGCAACATTTCTCATTGATTTTACTTTTACTTATTGGTATTTTCTTATTTTTATTTTGCTTAGGGTTGGGGAAGATGATTGATGTATGAAGCTTCCCATAAATTACTAGATTTTGACAAGTACATTACTTATCCATTCTTCAATGGAGTAGTCTAAGTTTATGTGCCTAGCTCAAATTCTTTTGATAGCTATCCTTAAAAGGATTATTACACCTTATGTTTTGTAATTGTAGATAAGTTTTCAATAATTTTCCTTTAAATGATAAGTATATGAATGCTAAGAATGACCTATGATTTGGTTGTGACTTTGATATTTCTTTTGTTTTTATTTTATTTTACTTGACATAGACTTGATTATGCATGCTCATGGGGTTACCTTTATGAATGAAAAACTAGAGGTACAAGAAGGTTTATTAGGTGAAAAGAGGTGTAGGTAACAATGACCATGGGAAACAATCTTGAGGTGATGGGAAGTACCATGAGAATAATGCCATAGGTATAGTCATGGTACCCATAGTTCAAGATTAGGCTATGACTATGATCAATAATCACATGATTTAGATATATTTGGTTTCCCCTAAAAGGAAGGAAATGAATGTGGTTATGGTGGATGAACTTAAGTTATACCAATGGTGATTGTGATCCTTCTTTAATAGTAGAAATGATGCAAACGTAAATCATTGAGAGGTTTATGTTCTAGTTTACCTTCGAGAGATGATAAATGATAAGCTCTTCATCCATACTTATGAGTTATGATGTAAGGTAAAAGCTAATTGAAAGAAAATTTTCCTCTTTAGATTTTCTCCATATTAGTGATGTATTGATTTTCCTTGAGTAAAAGATCTCTAATATTGATTTCCCACACTTTTTGGTGTTTATTATAAGCATAATTGATTTGTTCTTGATAGACACAAAGATGGGAAAGAGTGGCCAAATGATGTTCATCAAGTAGCTCAAGTTCGGATAAGTGTTCTTGATGATAATCATCTTCCAAAATGAGATCATGTAAAGATATGCAAAGAAAAGTTATTTGACCCTTAAGAAGAAATATAGCCTCAGCTCCAAACATGAGTAAAAAAGGTGTAACACCTATAGTGATTTGGATTCTAGTGTGATATGCCCATAAGGTGAAAGGGATGTACAAGTGTTAATCTTTACCTGAAGCATTGACCCTTTTGGTGAGCATCTTATCAAGGGTTTTGTTAGAGGTTTTTTCTTAACCATTTTCTTATGGGTGATAAGGTGATGAAAATCTTAGTTTAATTCTAAATACATCATGAAAACCTTAAACTTGTATGTGTTTGAAGGATTTGCCATTATCGGTGATGATATTATGGGGAACACTAAAGTGGTAGATGATATGATAGGTGATAACTTCAATAACATTTTTATATTTTGTTGAGACAAGAGGAATATCCTTCACCCATTTGGTGAAATATTTAGTCATGGTGATGATAAAGTGATGTCATTGCAAAGATTTGGGGTTAGTTTCATTGATAATATCTAGATCCCATTGTGAAAAAGGTTAGAAATTAGTGGAAATTTAAAGGCCATGGATGGGTGTGTGATGTAAATTAGCATGTTATTGAAACTCGACAAACGTTTTCACATAATCAAAATAGTTTTAGTTAATGGTATGCTAGTAATAACATAGATATAATATTCATTTAGGAAAAATAAGTATGCTAAAGTGAGCCCTACAAATACCATCATGCATCTCCTTGATAGCATTCGAGGCTTCTAGACCATGGAGGTAATATAATAGGAGGTCATAAAAACCATTTGTTTAGAGGATCCCTTCTATAATGGTGTAATTGGAGGTGCTTTGAATAAATGCTTGATAGGCATTCCTAGAAAAGCCACAATGAACTATGTCAAGGTTGAGGTAGTCAACGGTTTGTTAATACCAAAGGTCAAACAGGATTTCCTAGACATTAAAGATGGTTGGAGTGTCTGACTTGATGTAGGAAGGTTTGGTGAGGCAATGGAAAATGACTAATAGCTTAGATTTTGATGGTGCTAATGGGATCTACGAAGAAATAGAAGCTATGGTTTTGACAAACTTATTGGTAGATCATTGGGTGGTTTGAATATGGTAGTGTTCAAATGATGTCAAGAGTTATATGACTAACTATCTATATATTTGAAAATTTTCATTCTTACATTGGTATATGCCATTGAATTTAGTGACCATAAGTTAGTAGTCACCAAAGATGTTGATTGTTTTAAATCCCAAGGCTAGAATGATTTAGAGACCTATTACTAGGGATTCATATTCAACCATATTTTTGGTACATTCAAAGTCAATTTTAAAAGATAAAGGAAGTGGTTCACTAACAAAAGGGATAAGGATGATATTGCCTCCCCCACCATGTTAACATTTGGAACCATTTAATAACATGTTTATATTATTGATGAAGTCTACCTGGGATACATTTACGATGGACTCGACTAGAAATTTGAGAGGAGGAGGTTGGTTGCTTGGTAAGGGTGTGTCGGCTAGCTAGTCAGAAATGAATTTCCACTTAATTGATTTCTATTATAGAAATTAAAGGTCAAACTCAAATAAAATCATGATACATTTGTCCATATGCTAGTTTTTTATGGCTTAGTGTGCATGTACTTGAGTGGGTCGTGATTGGTTATGATAAAAGTTTTGTGGTTAAGAAGGTACTAGTGAATTTTGGTGGCCATGAAGACTAGGTTCAAGGAAAGTTTCTCGATGTGAGTATACTAAGTTTTATAGTCTACAAGGGTGTAGATTATGTAATATATGGATTACTCTTTGTGTTGTTCATCTCGATGGGTAGGCATTGCCCTTAGAGAATGGTCAGTGGTAGAGATATAAAGGTAGAAAGGTTGGTCATCCTTAAGTGGTATGAGGATAAGTGGAGATAAAGAATACTCTCTGAGTAAATCAAATGCCTTTTGATAATCAACATTCCACTTGAAATATATGTCCTTTTTCAAGATGTGATGGAAGGGTTGACATTAATTTAAGAGCTGAGAAATGAAGTGGTGAATGGATTAGAGCTTCCCCTACAAAATAAAAAGTTGCTTAAGATTGGTCAAAGGTAGCATTTTAAGGATGGATTTTATCTTGGCTAGATCAAACTTGATTCCCTGAAGGTAAATGATGAATCAGAGGAGTTTGCCTAATAAGAACCTAAAAATACATTTCTTAGGATTGAGGTGGACATAATAATGGATAAGTCTCTCAAAGATAATCTTGAGAATGGCTAAGTGGTCTTTAGGAAGCTTAGATTTTTTGAGGAGGTTATCCACATAGTCCTTGATGATTGTGTGGATAATATCATAGAAGATGTATGTAATAACACATTTGTAGGTTACACCAGCATTCTTAATATCCAAGGGCATGACCCTATAATATAAATTCCCTAATGTGGTGATAAAGGTAGTTTTATGTTGATCTTTAGGGGCAATCAAAATTTGATTATAACCCAAGAATCCATTCATGAGAGACAACATATCATGGCCTGTTGTAAGATAAATAAGTTGGTCAATGATAGGTAGGGGAAAGTCATCCTTTGAGCAAGCAAGGTTAAGGTCATGAAATTCCACATATATACATAACCCCCTTGTGGCTTTAGTGACAAGAATGATGTTTAAAAACCACTAGGGATAATTAATGGGTTGAATGAAGCTGATAGAGAGTAGGCATTGAAGTTATTCTTTGACAAGAAGGGATATGTGAGGATGTATTCATTAAAGTTTCTATCTTACAGGCTTAGCATCACAATTGGTTATAATGTTATGGGTGGCAATAGCTGGGTCAATACTCAGCATATCAGCGTATGACTAGGTGAATGCATTGTTTTAATATTGGAGGAAGGTAGATAAATCTTGAATTTCCTTAGAAGTTAGAGATTGGCTTAGTTTTACAATATAAGGATTGCCTAAAATGCATATGTCAATATCTATAGTGGATTTATTTAGCATGGTTGAGGATTATGGAGGTAAGGATTTATGGATCAAGGAATCAGGTGCACTAAGGTAAGTGAGAATATAATCATCATCCTAGCACTATATAGTGTTAATGATAGGAGACTCTTATCCTACTAGTTTAGGATGGGTCAAAGGGATGGATACTAGAGCCCCTTCCTTTTGATAAGTTAGGGGGCCAAGGGTAATCATGTTGACAAAACAAATGTTAGGTGGGATGATGTCCTCATCTTCACACTGAGGTGGAGGGGGTGTTAGTGAGAAAGGGGTCTCTTCTACAATAGTGGTAATGGTAGGTTATTTGGATTTCTTCTTATAGGGTATCATGAAGTGAAGGCCATGCTTCTCATGAGGCTTTCAGGTCTCAATTGAGATCAATGTGTGTGGACCATGCTCATATCATCCTAAGCCAAACCTTTTCTAGGCACACCTATGGAAGTATAATTTGGTGAAGTTTGGGTTGTTTAAGTAAGATACTATAGAGGTGAATGGTTGTGGTGAAGAGGGGTGGGAATGACATTGATCAGTTTATCAATTCTTTCATAGATCTTAAAGTGGGTTTGGTAGCTCAAAGGCCCTAGGGGAGTGATAACTCCAATGTTGGGGTCATAACTTGGTTGGTGGTTGAGTTTCTCATACTCTTAGGGAGTAGGGAAAGTATCAAGGGTAAAGAGATGGTATTCTCAAAGGGTAAGGTGATGGAAAGTATATTCTAAATGATAGTGGTTGGTATTTGGTCTACAATAATAGACAAAGTGATAGATGCCTCTTTAAAAGGAGAAGTAATGGCTTCATTTTTTATGGTCAAGGAATTTGTTATAGATGCTTGGGGTACTTTTTTCAAAGGTAGGAGGATGTAATTAGGTCTGTCAGTCATATTACATGCTACAAAAAAGTCTTGGGTCAGCTTGTATGGCAACAACCTAACCCTTGTGCTTAAATTTTATATAATAGTGAAGGGTAGAAGGTACAAACCCATACCATAAATCCAAGATCTCCCTAGTAGAACATTATACTAGGATTCACCTTCAACAACATAAAAGAGTTTGGGGAGTGTATGTGGTCCAAGCCAAATGTGGAGGATAATAGTTCCCAAAGTAGTGGTCAAGGTGTCATTAAAGGATTTAAGGATGGCTAAAGTTTGGGACCTGACCTTTCTTGGTAATTTGAGCTGGTCATAGGCATGTGAAGAGATCATGTTGATGTTATCTCCCCCATTGATCATAACTTATTTGAAGTGGGTAATAATAAAGAGAGGAGGATCTATATGCTCAAAGTGGATAGAGGGTATCTCTAAGTCCTTGAAAGTGACAGGGGTGGAGAGTTAGAGAACACCTAGGAAGGCCTCTATAGGTGGGGAGTCACCTGGTCCAACCTTAATAGCTTTCATAGCTTATATCATGGTATAAAAATGGTAAGTTGAGGTCGAAATGAACTTTTAGAGGCTCATCTTAGCTATAGTCTCATGGAGTTACTTAAAAATGATACTCCTGATGGATTAAAAGGGGTTAACCTTAAAGGTGTGTAAGATGGTAACTTTGGGCTTAACTAAAGATGAAGAAATTGGGATCTAGTGTGGTTTAGGATGAGAAGGTGGGTATGTCCATCAGATGGACACTTTGGTTTTCCCTTTACATTTTGTTGTGATCGTGTGACCACATTAATGATATAGATAAAGAGGAAAGGTGTGAAAGGAATTTGGGTAGATTCTCTATCACTCTGAGGTGAGAGTGGAGGATTAGGGATGTGTTGGAAAATGGTTGTTGGGTGCATTGGTAGAGGATTTAAAGGAAGTTCATCTATTAAAAGATCATCTTCATCATAGAACTGATGGATAATGTCTTGGAGAGATCTATAATTTTCCATGTCATGCCCGAGTGTCTTATGATAGGAATAAAATTGATGATCGTTATACCAAGATATTTTTAATACAATAAGATCGAAGGGATTTATAAGTGGTAAAGTGAGGTAAGAGGCTTGCATTAAAATTTAAAAAATGGTTGTATATGATTAAGCTAGAGGTAGGAAAGGTCTAGAGGTTGTGGTTTCCATTGGCAAGATGGGTGTGATGGTAGAAATGGGTTTGGTGAGAGAGGGTCTAGGTAAGGTGGTTTTTCTGGTCAATGGTTTTGCTTTAGGTATTATGGTGGTTGGGGTGTTTGAGTTTGATAGTCTAGATATTGTTAATTTGAGAAGGACTGATGAATTAGATAGTAAGTGGGATGGTGTAACCAATGGTGTTGAATGACATATGTTAAAAGGAGCTTGATTTTTAGGCAAAGTTGAGGGATGTGGCCTTAATATAGAAGGCAAGGTAGAGCGAGGTAGAATCCTAGCCATGTGGCTCTTCAATAGTTTTGCCTCCTTGGTTGGTTTGGGTTGAAGTTTGGGTATAAGCTTAGATGAGGATAATTCCACTTCTAAATATGGGTGAACCAAGATTCATGTAGGGAAGGCACCAAGAGTTTTGTAAGGTTTGGTTAATGGTGTGGTCATTGGAGAGGTGGTTGTTTTGGTCGATGGAGAAGGTGAGGGGTTGGTAGAAGTTCTAATTGATTTAAGAGGTTGTGGAAAAATGATGGATTTGTTGGTTAAAGGTGTGATGGAAAGTTTCAGTTTGTTGATGTAAGGAATCCCTAAATATTTCTTGAAATTGATTTGATCCATGTCTAGTTTTGTGACCATACCTAACTTTTGAATGAGTTTGAAAAAAGGTTTATATACTAGTCTAGCCTCCTGGGTAGTGGGTGTAAAGGGTATACATATGGGTTGAGGAGGAGGATTGGTAGCCTTATTTATTTCCTTAATCAAGGGATATAAGTTTGGACTAGGTGGTTTCTCTATGAGTGGTGTTTATCAAAAAGTTGCTCCCTTGGGCATGATGTCCATAGTTGTGGTTTATCCTATGGTTAAAGGAGATGGTGGATTAGGAATGGTTGTTTGTTTAGATATGTTATTCAAAGGGGTATTTGATGATTCCAAATACTCTATGAGTGAAGCTAAGTAAAAAGGAACCCTCACATTGGGCCTCTGAAAGAGGGGAAAGTGACTCTACGACCTAGGTGGGTGAAGCGGGGGAGAAATAAGTATGTTGGATGGTAGATTCCCCATTGATAAGTGTATTAAGGACCATATTGACCATGTGGGCATCATGAGAACGTTTAGATTATGTGTCCTTAGTTTCGATAGGAAAAAATTTGGGAAAAGGGTTCTTGAAGATATCAAGAGCTTGATTTTGAGGGGTGTTGGGATTATCCAACATGAGTTCCCCCTTGTCGATAAGGATATGAACAACATTATTGAAAGTATTACATGGACTGATGTCATGTAAAACTACCCAATGAAAAACAAGAAGGTAATTATTATTTTACCAAGTAGGTGTTGGATGAGAAGAATCAAACTATTGAGGAGGTTTGATAGGGGGAAGCTATATGAGGTTGCCTTTTAGTAATTTCTCTAAAACTAAGGCATAATATTCTCCAATTAGAGTGAACTATTTTGTTTGCTTTGGTTTGGGTTCTTTATGTTCTGGTTGAAGGTAATGGTAGAATTTTTATGATTGATATTGGGTGGAGGGGTGGTTTTAAGGACAACTACATTCATGGTTCCCTTGCTCATGGTTCTGATGTTAGCTTGGTTGCCTGGTTTGGAGGAAGAGGTTTCATTGGTCTTCAAGGTAGAGTTTTTGTTTTTCAAGTTCCATTTCCCTCATCTATGGCTCAATTTTATAGCTTATGTGCCATGGTAAAATCTTCATCAAAAATTCTAAAGCTTTGGACACGTAGTGTAGAAGATATATGTTTGGTGTAAGCTCAAACAAAAAGCTCTACAAGTTTAGGTTGAGGCAAGGAAAATGATAGTTAATTAATCAATATTCTCTAATGGGTGAAAAAATCAACAATGGACTCATCATTTTATTATCTAATAGTATAGAGATCAATGATAGAGACCTTCTTATAAATGTTAATGGAAAAGTGATCTAAGAAGACCTGAGCTAGTTGGGTGAAAGAAAATATTGAATGTCTGGTAAGGAAACTATACCAATCAAGTGATAGGCTAGATAAAGACATAGGGAAGGTTTAGAGGATAAGGGAATCATCATAATCAATCAAGTAACATGCATGCATAAAATACCTAAGGTGTTGTTGGGGGTTTTCCTTGATCTAAAATTTGGTAAATTTTGGAAGCTCCCATTGAGGAGGGTGAGGTTTGATAGGGATAGAGGGATGAATAGGTTCATTACAAATATTCTCATAGGACACTATGTTATGATCCCATAAAATGGATTATTCAAGGTTTGTCATCTTATCCATGAGCATTTTCATTAGGTCAATTTGATAGGGTGGACCAAAAGGGTTGAAAGGTGGATACTGTGGTTGATATTTGGTAACATATTGGTAATTATTGGGTGGTTGAGAGGATGTCACATTTTTTAATGTGGATGATAAAGGTTGGGTGGGTGGTATGTAAGGACATGTGGATGATGGTGGTAGAGTAGTGGGTACATACCCTTATAGGTTAGGGATGTATCCTAGATTAATTTTGATAAGTACCTACTGAGGGATTCTTATGGATTAGGCATGAAAAGTAGTTGGGTTGGTAACAAAAGGAGAGGTAGAGACCCTCATGCTAATAGGTGGTGAAGTATAAGGGATATATACCCATAATATTGGTAAAGGGGTATTTACTAATGGGTTGGGGTTGATAGAGGGAAATTTTGTAGTGTTAGTGGTAGGTGCTCGAGTAATAAGTGGATCATGATGGGTTAATGGTAGGGTTGTTCCTAATGTGAAGGAGTCATTGGTAGGGGTAGAAGGTGTAAGGGTAGTAGTTGGTTAGATAAGTTGGTTTTTAGCTATGGTGTTAAAGGGGTTACTAGATGAAGATGTATTAGTTGAAGGTTAGGTGGTGACCACAACAACAGGGATACCCCTCATAAGGTAGGATGGCATACCATAAGGAGGATCCTGAGGTGGAGTTGGAACTGGGGCATGGTAAGGGGAGGTGTTATGGTAGTGCTAGAGGGAAACTAGATTGTTGTCTAAAAATGTGGTAAAGTCCACATCTCCATGGGAAAATAACTGAAATAAATTAGGGCTCCACAATGGATGAGGTGTTTCTTCTACCTCAAAAACATATTCTATAAATGAAGAGGTATAAGATGTTAATTTGAGTGATGGGTTATACTCTACTAGGTATTTTTTCTACTGGCAAGTGAGAACCATACAAGAAAAGTAGAGAGAAAACAAGAATAAACTCACCACTCAAATTGGAAGAAGACAAGAAAATGATCAAGGCAATCAAGACACACACTATAAAGTACGTTAAGCTTAGAGGTTAGTTTTAATCTTGCTTTTAGCTTATGCCTTAGTTTATGAGAATGCGTGATACAAGTTGGCTTATATATCAAGTAATATAAAATTAGTCTATGGTTATTTTTGGGTTGTTTAGGTGCTCAAAATAATTTTTATTATAATCAATATGTGTCTTGGTATTGGGGACTACCCCCTCACTTCACACACCACAACAATAAGGGTGTCAGGTGCTTAGCAAATATATATTGATAGTAAAAGTTTATACTTAACCAGAGAGTTGAGTTGGTTCTCCCCTTAGTAATAACCTCCAAGTAGGGTTCTTTGGAAAGGCTAAGGTGACTTATAGGTGATGAAATCACAGTCAGGCCTTGTCTCAAATTGTTCTGATGTCTGATTGAAGAAAGTGGTTTGGCTAGTGTGTGCAACAAAAGTGGCGCTATGATAAGATTAATATGCTTTAATTTAAAGTGAACTAATGTTAAAATCAAGTAATATATGAAGTTTATTTTAATCCCAAAAGAAATTTTAGTTTCAATTATGAGCACAGATAGAGAGAAGATCATATAAATGTAAATAAAAAAGCTAGTAAATACTCTAAGTCCCACCGGGCATGCCATAATGTTTCATGTAAATTTTCACTTAATGTTTTAGGGAAGAGAGAAAATAAACTCAATATAGGTGTGGTTAAAAAAAATATTTTTTATGCACAAATTAAATTAGAAGATTATGAAGAGATCTTGTTTGGCTTGGGAGGAAGACCTATAGATAGGAAAGCACAAAAGTTGATTGTGTGTGGTTGAAGCAGTTAGCCTGTTGGTGGAATCTGGCTTGATTTTGGTAGAGTAATGATAGTCAAGAGCTTGGTTGAGATGAGATGAAAAGTTGACTCTTAATGAGATTATTGATGATGCTTAATAATTTTTATTGACTTGATTGACATAAAAATAAAACTCTTCTATCCCTGAGCTCCTATTACTTATTATAAATGGATTTAACCTCCTAGGCCTCTCTCTCTTATATGCACAATCAAGAGGTGGAAGTGAAGGTGTAACTAGTCCATCTAAATACAAATTATCCATGCAAAATCCCACAAAATGACTTGGATAATATATATTTAACAAAGTAAAATGGATGGTTTATATGTGCTTTGTTAAGAAGGTGGATCTTGACCATTGATAGTCAGGGTTTATCATGGTGATCATCAATGGTTACCCTTAACATCGATGTTTAGGTTCTAAAATAAAGAGGTCCTAACTGTAGGTGGGCTTGTTTAGGCCAAATTTGTGTAAACTAGTCTCAAGAGGGTCATATTCAGGTTTGAGGGGTTGTCAACATTTGGAAGCATAGGTGTGTAGATTTCTAGTGTCTACACTCTCTTACTCGAAGTAGGATTTATTTGTATATCTATTATATTTCCTATTACATACACAATTCATCCAAATATGAATAATATAAACAATGGAAATATGATATCCACATCGAGAATTAGGGCACATTACCTCCACTTAAAAATAATGACATAATTATGAACAAAATTCAACTATTACAAGGATTCAAAGATATAATTTGAGAACAACCCCTCGATCATGCTTAGATTCTACATGACATATTTTAAATTAAGAATAAGAGAAATAATGGTCAATATACAACCCCTCTAGTTAATAATGTTGTTACACCTCTAGTGGGTTCAACTTAGCCAACATAACCAACTCAAATAACACAACCCAATATTGTTATTCAACCATCAAGGATAGCTACAACACTCTTGGCTAGTTCCTCTACTCTAGATGTTCAATCCCTTATTCATGAGTTTCTTACTTTATAATACAAGATGTTACATCTCAATAAGGGAGTAACAAGGACATCACATGCCTTGGATTCTAACATTATCTTACATACACCTTTGACACATCACATAGCATAAAATCCTTTCCCATTAGGTTTAAATCCACCTAAGATCACATTATATGATGGAAATGGTGACCTAGAGCATCACCTCAAATCCTTTCACATATCATGCTTAGACTATGTTTCCAATGATTAGCTTCTTATGAAGTTATTTCTTCCACACAGTCTCAATCATTATGACCTATAGTGGTTTTGTGATTTTCAAAATCAATTTTTAATATCATTCAATACTTTAGCTAATATATTCCTAGAACACTTCTCTATCAATATCATTTCTAAGATATCATATGCATAAGTGGCACAGTTAAAGTACAAGTCAAATGATCTTATAACTAATTATATTTTGTGATACAAGACAATATTATACAAATTGACTAACCCCATGGTAGATAGAGACCTTCATGATATATTTATAGAGTTAATTACCAGCACAACATGAAGGTGTCTTATTAAAGAAGTTTCCCTCATTTACCAATATGTGCTACATAATCAAGGAAAGAGAGGTTAAGATCTTAGTAATGGGAAAAATCAAGTACACAAATGGATAATAATCAACTATAAAGAGTTAAAAAAAACCTCCATACAAGTTAAGAGCCATAAAAAACAAAAGTGATCAAAAGGCCATAGTCAACACAACTTTTGTGCCTTCTCTCATATTGGTTTTATCTACTCATTAGCATAGAGTCTTTACTAATGATACAGAATAACCAACATGGGTTCTATAATAATTATTGGAATTCAATGTCATATCTCTTCCTCCCATTAAAATTTTTGATATGACATGACCTCTTCCAAATATTTATGATTAAAATTCATTTTATTAGTATCAGTGGGCACTAAGACACATAACAAACAAATGAGTTAGCCTAAATCACAAGATATAAAATCTCATTGAGGCTAAAATTATTGATGTGGTCACACCCATCAAGGCAAAAAAATAATAAAAAATAGAGGCTAAGTCACTCAATATATATTCACATCATTTCCTAAATCATAAAACAAATGAGGCAAGGGGCACATTAGGTGTTCACTATACATACCAAGCACATCTACCTCCATATTCCTATCACATAATTATAGAGAAGACACATCCACTACATAAAATTATTGGCATTTATCACACTAGAGTGCCACCTAGACCATTTATCATAGTTTTAGAGTAGGATATTATTGATGGTGACACATATTTACATGCACACTTCATACTAGCATACATAAACCACCATCCTATTCATAGTCTTGTGGTTGATAATGGATCAAGCATAAACATGTCCACTATGACACTCTTATAGTAATTAGTTGTTTTAGTGGCCACATTTAGAGTTCCATCAGGGAAACTATGATTCCATTATAGGTTGGACAAGCACACATAGCCACTTGGCTCTTAGTAGTACCTAGTATAGGTGTATTCGATATATTATTAGGCAGGCCATGGTTATAGCAGCTCTAATCCATCTCATATGTAGTACACTAATGCCTAAATTATATAAATGCTAATTAGGTGGTTAAGGATGAGGGTGTCCCATATAAGTATCCTATATCTATCCCACAAGCATTTATAACACAATTTATAGCTACGGTTCCAACACCATTACTATATATTACATAATTATTAGTTATAGTGGAGAGTACAAATCTTATACATACATCATAATGTGTAGAAAAGTCCTTAGAGTAAGTTAGGTATATTCTTATGGTATCTACATGAATTCATACTCTTCTTTAAAGACATTTACTAGAGAGACCCTTACATCTATGATAAATCATAGATTCTAAAGGGCCTTCCTCTACAAAGTTAATATTGAGATCAATTTTATTTGGGTCTAAGATTTCTCAACATAGGACACCTATATCACCTATAGCTTCTAATTATACCAAATGGGTCCCTAAAGTCCTTACATTTAACAAGGCATCATAGTCAATTCCATAACATCATAACATCACCATATAGGTAGCTTCAATCTTAGATTATACATCATAACAAATCATGGGCTCATAGTTTCCATTTCACATCACATGTATGATCATATTTCCCCTATTCAACATAGGTCATGATGATAGTGAGTCTCCCATGAGACTCATTGTTTAGTATAGTTTCTAAACTTATACATGATTCATTCTCTCTCTCTCTCTCTCTCTCTCTCTATATATATATATATATATATATATATATATACATATTTTTTTTCATTTTCTTGTACATATCTTATACTTAGAAAACAAAAACATTCAATACAAAAACATGTCAAAATACAAAAACATTCAATGATTTTGAAAACACAAAATTTACAAATTATATGAATTATTATGTTTTCATTTCTACTACTTACTAGATATTTCATATTAGTAGCTATCCTAGTATAGTCAGTTTTATCATACACATATGTTTCACTTGTTATTATCAAGTTCTTATAAATTCTAGATAAGAATTTGTTGCCTTACACTAAGCTAAACTAGCTATCATATACTCATTAGGGACTAATCCAGATTTATACATTTGATGTATCCACCCACTTGGGGGCATCTCATACATAGTTCTACTACAAGGTTTTATTATTACATACTATAAATTCTAGTTTTTGCATTGGTTTATTTAGATATTAATTAT